>JZLH01S0024939.1:3589-20835 GCA_001188425.1 Eucidaris tribuloides | reverse complement strand
CAAAAGGTAAGGGAATTTGAAAATACTTTTTTTTCCGGAAGCAAAAAGTCAGGGAAAGTCAGGAAGTTGATTAATTTCTTCTGGATGGTCAGGGAATTAATTCATTACTTCTGGAAAGTCAGGGAAAAATCATTTATTCAACATATTTTCAAAATGTACCTTGATTTATTTGTGGAATTAACAGAGCAAATTAAGTCTGTAAAGTATTATGCTGATTAATTTATACATGCTTTAAAAATGCAGAAACAGTCATGGAAATTTACAGTATTCTACTCTAAAAAGTCAAGAAATTTGAAAATGTGTACAAACCATTAAAAAAATATTGTTATCTGTGTTGTATTTCCTCATGTTGATGTTGTGAAAATATTATAATTAATGTCAATACCTGTGATGACTTTGTACCGAATCTCCAGTTCCCGAGGAGAACGTCGCCACCGCCAAGCACGGCGCGTCGGTCGTCAAGGGCGAGATGCGTTCGTCCCTGCTGGACGGTGACTGTCAGAACTACGACCTGGACCGCGGCTTCACCAGGCACCCAATAGAGGATGTCCAGACCGACGGCATCATGATCACCCTGGGGAAACCCACCATCGTCAACACCATCAGACTCCTACTGTGGGACAGGGACACCAGGTAGGTCAGGCAGTTAACCCATTGCCTCCGAGATTTTGAAATTCCCATAGAGTTAACACATGGTACATCCAGTTTCAGTAGTCAACAGGTTAACCCCACCCATATTTCAGGTGTTGAGCAACTAAATCATTGGCCGGTAGGGACATGTGTTAATATCACCTACTTTGGCTATTTGTTTAGACAACTTTTTAGATTCCTCTGCACCTTCTTATTCTGATATGATTTACATCACTGCAACCATTTTATCTCAATTTCAACTTACACCATGTTGACCAATTAACTTTTTCACTCCCCCCCCCTTTTAAAAGTATCAGTCCATGTATCCTTTGTCCCACAAACATACACAAGCAAGATAGCCCAATTGCTACTTATTAATCTAAATTCATCCTCCACACACTCAGTAAATCTGCAGACATTGTAAGTACCAGAAGTGCTACCAATAAAACACAAGATTTCAATATAGCAGAATCGGGCATCGAAACATTCTTTTAGTGGAAGTTCTGCTGTAGGAATCACTTACTATGCACAGAACAAAAAAGAACAACAAACAAATATTGTATTTAGGAAGTGCTGCCGGAATAATTCTATTTCAGATCATTTTCTTCAAATTTTCTCTTTGTAAAATGCAAATTTATGGTATGGTTACAAGACAGTGTTGATTAATTACATTAAAATCTTCGGACTTGTGTGACAATCAACCCTGACAGACAAAAGGTCAGAGGAATAGGAAAGAGATACCGAATGAAATAGACACAGTGACATGAATAAAACTGGGGAGCAAAAATCATTTTGATGCAAATGTTATTTTTAGAAGAAACATCAGTGAATCTGAGTGAATGAACGATTCTTTCTTTTCTTTTCATAACTTCTTCTGTGATTTTGATTGTTGAAAATGATGTAGATGATTTTGATTGTTGAAAATGATGTAGATGATTTTGATTGTTGGAAATGATTTACAGGTCAGATTAATAATATAGAAAAAAAAAAAAACATAAACTCTACAAATTCAACACACATGGAGCTTATAGTCAGAGCTGTTGCCAAATTAATTTGAAGACAAAACATGTGATCTTGTGACATTTCATGGCATAGCCTGGATTTGTTAAAAAAAGTAATGACTTACAGATCTGCGAAGATATTAACGCTAACACAGATGAGTTTTTCAATCATTCAGATGTCATCCATGGATACAAGGATGTCAAAATATCACTGACATTCCCAAGACTAGATTTTGTGTCAACCTTCATTATGGTCATAGTTATTTAAAGGTACTGGCAGTAAGAAGACTGAAGAAGAATGACTAATTGTATATTGATCATGCAGACTTACTACCCACTTCCTCAATAAGTAAGATTCTCTGACCGTGTCATACCCAAAATGATGCAACGATGTGAACTTATCTATTTATGGATACATCAGATGAAAATGATTAGCATTGATATACTTAATCAATGTTTGCAGATGTCCTGAACAAAAGACATGTACACATTCATATCCATGTATATCTCTGCCGGACTGGTATGTGACTGGAAGCTACATGTAGCTACTCATACCATGGATGTACATTTCCAACTTGATATTTATATTCAAATAAACACAATGGCTTACCTTTTACCTTTAGGGTGTCAGTTTGACATTTCAGGCATTGCTACTGGAGTCGCGTCTGTCACGACATGTCAGTCTGATCAAGATATTTACTTGGCATTGCCTCATTCTTTTTACACCACTGTTAAAAGGTTGATACAATACTTCCATTGCCAAGACATACAAATTAGTCATCTCACAGATTATATCTAGTTTGAAAATTCTAATATTACTAAGATAAAATTAAAATATATCTTTTTATTTCATGTTTACTGCTCATATACATGATACATGTACATGCTGACCTAGGGGTTTAAATGGTTTTCTATCACTAAATAGTAGGGAAGGGAAGAAACTAATTCCCCCTCCCCCTCTTCCCTTCTTCCCCTCTTCCCCTCTCCCCCTTTCCCTCCCCTCCCGTACATGCTCCACCACCACCACCTAGGCTTGCACTGTGGCCATAACCAGGTACAGTTGTTAACCATAATTGTTGTATAAATCAGTATGTAATGCATGGTGGATTAAATGAAATTTGCATTGATCTTTTCCCGGGAGTTGTCAAAAACATGTCAAAATACCTGCATGCACGGCGTCACATTGCCAAATTCAGTTTTACACTAATTAAAGGGAAAAATCATTATTATTATTCACATTTTCATCTTTTCTGTAGGTCCTATTCCTACTTCATTGAAGTTTCCATTGATGAAAAGGACTGGGTACGTATCGTGGACCATTCAGCATATCTCTGTCGATCGTGGCAGACGTTACACTTTCCAGCACGAGTATGCAGGTGAGCACTTTGATTATCCTTCCTTTTCTTTTGTTTTTTATTTGTCCATATATTTCAGACATGTAATAAGTGACTTTCTTTTTTCACTCTTGCAATTTCTCAATAAAGCAAACTTTCCAAAGTTTTACAAATATTGAGTAACAGACAATTGTTTTTTGTTTAATGTTGACCTGTGATTATTTGTATACTTATAGTTGAAAAATAAAATTGTGGACTAAATGCGTTGTACCCTAATTACATACTAACAGGGTTGGACTGAATTAGAAATATGACAACAACCAATTAAAAGTGATGAAGTTTGTCACTTTTGCTTGTAGAAAGTTGAGATCTGCAATTAGTGATTTGCAGTGATTGTGAATTCTGTGTTGATTATCATATCAAGTAGAAATTGACGTATACAATTAGTAAATTTCAATAAGACTTTTATGTTACAGTAATTGTCGTATCAATGTTTCCAAAATACTAGAAAACATTTGAAAAGAGCTAATAATTGCATCTCCACCTCAGTAAAGTATTGCCAGTTTGTACTCAAGTACAGAAACGTATGATTGAACTCAAGATTTTCATGCAATGTGGATGCAGTATACTGCAAACTTTATCTTAGAAATTAAGGACAATATTCATTTTACTTAATTATATGTATAGTTATATTGTATAATTTCCAAATTGTATACTCCAATGTATCCACATTTCATAGGCATTATATTTAATATTTGTTATAGTTAATGAATTAAGACATGATTATGTACCAGAATCAAGAATGAATATTACTGTTGAAAAGTGTTGTTAACTTGTTAGGTATGTTTCATTTTGTTTGTATTATTTTTATTTTATATGTAGGTATATACGAATTGTAGGCGTGCACAATACAGTCAACAAAGTGTTCCATCTAGTGTCATTTGAAACGTTTCACACCACGAGAGTATTTGCCCTCGAAAGCGGACTAATTGGTAAGAAAGCTAAAAAATTGATTTTTTTTCATCTCAAGAATCACACTATTGATATTTGATACCAAATTGAGTAAGATTTGTTTGATATGATGACAAGAAAAGCACATTCATTTGTCTGAGGGACAATATAACCAGTGGCTACAATCGATAGACATGATACGAAGAGAATATTTCAATTTTGATAATTTTTCAGTGGACGTACAAACTATCTTACTCCTTATGTAAACTAGACTCATCTGCAACTGGTCTCAGATTTTTCAACAGTAGTAAAATATTTCTTTTTGTCCACCTCGAGGCCATCCAAATATGTAGATAAACAATAGCGCAAAGAATTTATTATGTTTGGAGATTCAAACGATACATATTGTTTGTGTACATGAACTTGTCGATTGAGGCCTACAAACCCTGTGTAAACAGTGTTGTCACATTGTGCACAATTGAACTTTGATCCTTTGAAAGGAGCTGGAAATTGCAATCTGCAGTGAAGTATTGTCAGTTTGTACTCGAGTACAGAAATGCATGATTGCAATCAATCAGCGTGTTTTCTACAGAAAAATAGTGGAAAACGGTTTATCTTTTCCGAATCGAAAAACCGTATCGCCCTTAAACCAACCTGTTTCTACAGAACGAATATCGATTAACTCCGATCGCGTTGCAAATAACGCATCAACCGGAAATCGGAAATTCAACCTATATTGACCTCGCAATGCATGTGGTATATGAACTGGTCCAAAATATGCAGTCACAGGCACATATTTTCACACACACCGGTGACCCTACTTCCGCCAGACCCGATACGCTTTTCGCTGTGTGTTTCTACAGAAAAGTTAAACGGAATAACATTGCAATAACCACCTCTGGAAGGTGGTTATGAGAAACCGTATTTGGTCAGATACGGTTTATCAATAAACCGCATCGCGTCTGTTTCTACAGGAAAGTTTTCCGGAAAAAAAAAAAAAAAAAAAAAAAAAAAAAAAATTTCTAGATACTTACGCGGGTAATAACGTTTAACGATTTTCTGTAGAACACACCGAATATGTCAATACAATGTGCGATCACAGTAGGCTATGCTGCAAACTTTATCTGTGACATTCAGGACAACAATCACCTTACATACTTACATGTACTTATATTGTGTAATGCTGTCACATTGTGCACTTTGATCCTTCAGTTAGCGATAGCCCTACAATCCAGAATAGATCAAGTGAATTTATTGATAAGGGTAGTGATATTCTTTGTGTGAATTCTGCAAAACTGGTTTGTTGTGATTGGGGAGAGGTGAGCATGTGTGGGACTTGCAATGCCATACAATCTGCATATACAAATATTTCGTAGAAAAATGATAACAAAGACATTGCCCTTCAGTATTAAATCCTGATTGTCACAGGGGCATGTCAACCAAAGAGAGTACAAAAAAAAAGAGAAAATTGCCACATACCAGCCATTTTACCATCTCCCTTGTTACACTGGCACAGCAGTGGTACTGAACATTGTAATTGTACAAGCATGATGAACTATTCTTTAGGTACTATATCCTTTCAGATCTTTAGAAGGGGTAGTCAAATACAGACTGAAAAGTGAGAGAAGAATGAGAAGAAAAAATGGAATAGAAATAAGACGCACACAAAATCAATGTTGATGCAGCAAATTTAACACAAAAGATGTTTTAATTTGAGGTGGCCTATATATATTCATGGTAATTGCTTTATTTTCACTTACAGAGTTTTCACTGTTGTATGTGAATGGATTTTTCATTTCCAGATAAAAACGTCAGTTCAACATTCAGATGTTTCTTGATGTTGGAATCAAGTCATTTAACTGGAAAATCCAGTCCTACATTTGTTGTGATGTATCGGTAAATGTTACTTAGATTAGCAGCTACATTGCTTTCAATACCTCTTGACAAATAATAAAGGGACAACTGTGCCATCACTTTAACTTTTAATGTTGCCAGAAAATTACAGCTCAATAGACGTTATGTGTATTATGTGGCGCATACGTGTGACTTCGGCAAGTTAAGAGTTAACATCTACTCCTGTAAGAATTCACACCTTAGATAATTCATTAAAATCTCTCTTCAACAGTGCCACATCAAAACGTGGCCACAATCAAGGCCAGCGCGAGTGTGATAGAGGGAGTGAGCCGGAGTCGTAATGCCCTCTTAAACGGAGACACCAAGAACTACGACTGGGACTCCGGATACACCTGCCACCAGCTGGGCAGTGGCTCCATCGTGGTACAGTTGGCACAGCCTTATGTCATCGGGTCCATGAGGTAATCTTAGTGTACTATGAAGAGAACGTGACTTGCACCATAGCTGGGAGGCTTCCAGAGCACAACAAAAGATGATGCAATAACCCAGGTTTACAGCTGTTCTGATCTAAAAAGATGCATAGATGAAGATATTCATCTTTTGTTAAATACTCTTGGAAGCCCACCAGCTAAGGAGGATGAAGTAATGTCTCGTTCCCAAAATGGAACAGGTCTGTGAAATACACACACATCCCCCCCCCTCCCTCCCCCAACACACACAAATGTTTACAGCCGGAATAGCCTGTCATCAAATAATAAAATATTTCAAAACAGTTTTAGGATATTTTCATACCTGTGGATAGTTGAAGGTCTCCTCTATTACATGACACCAAAACTTGGATGATGAGCCGAAGCTGCTCTTTTGAAAGGGGTACAAAATCCAAACTTAAGAAAAATAAGGTGTTTTGTTTTGGCTTTTATTGCAAATTTGTGTATTTATTATCCCCTCGCCCCATGAAGTCGGGAGGGGATATAGAAACGCCGCCGTCCGTCTGTCCGTCCGTCCGTCCGAAACACTGGTTTCCGTTCGATAACTTTAGTAATGTTTGATGGATTTTCATGAGATCCTGTATGGAGGTACATGATATCAAAATACAGCCCAAGTTCAGTTTCGGAGGTTGTAGCTCAAAGGTCAAAGGTCATAGCTCATTAAATGCAAAAACTGGTTTCCGTTCAATAACTTAACTAATATTTGACAGATTTTGATGAGATTTAGTATGAAGGTACATGATATCAAAATACAGCCCAAGTTTAATTTTGGAGTGTGTAGGCCAAAGGTTAAAGGTCATAGCTCAATAAATGCCAGAACAGGTTAATCTAAATGTCTGGAAGCCAGATTAGGGCATATGTAGCTTTGCCCATAAACTGTTTAATATTAATGCAAATTCTTGGCATACTATTCTGACAAAGGTTGCTCTTAACAACCTGACAGCCCTTATAAAAACGAACAATCTTAAACAATGGGAATACCATGGTAGTACCATGGTATTGACCAAAATACCATGGTATATTGGTCAAAACCATGGTATAACCATGGCTCATTTTTGTAAGGGAGCATCCCTGAAGTAAAGAAAATAATTTTGAAAAAAGTATGTAGGCTACCGTATCAGAAATCTAATCACTTATGGGGAAATATAAGGGGCATAATTGATTTGATTATTAGGCCTGTAGTGTAGCTTGATTGGTTTTCCCCCAAATTTTTTTTTTAATGTAAAGTCCTGATTTTTTACACGCTTTTCAAAATAAAGGGGTAAGGGTAGTTTTTTAGATAATTCTCCTGTTTATTTATTTGTAAGCAAAATACAATTATAATAAGCTTATAGCTAATTAAATTCTGCAAAAAAATGAGGGGAAATTCAGCCCTCTTTCTTCTTCCTATCAGATTTTATAGTGGACCAAAATATGTATCACTCTGAAAAGGAGCTTTTTGGGGTTATTGTTTTGTTATTGTATTTGTTTGTTTATTTATTTATTTATTAGTTGATTTATTTATTTATTTATTTATTTATTTATTTATTTATTTATTTATTTATTTATTTATGTGTTTATTTACTTATCTATTTATGTCTTTGTTTATCCATATATTCATTTCTTCATTCTCTTAATTGTATTCCTTCTGTTTTCAGGTTACTGTTATGGGATTGTGATGCCAGAACATACAGCTACTATGTTGAGGTATCTACTGACAACTCAACTTGGGTCCGAGTGGCCGACAAAACCAAGGAGGCATGCAGGTAAGGATGCCAAAAAAAACAAATCTTCAATAGACTCCAAAATGATTATTTTATTAGCCGGTGGAGTCTATTCATTATTACTGACGAGCCTTTGCAAGAAATATCCAAAACAACACCAACAAAGGGCCCTCAGATATCCTAGTTTGCTGACAGCAGCTACAAATTTGCAGACAGGCTTGCTTACCAAATTTTTGGTGTGTGATATGCCGGGTTACTGTTGTACCCCGAAGTAGCGCCCTCTTATGTCCATTAGAAGTACATTTGTGGTGCTGGTGTTAGCACCGGTGCACAACATACTGACAAGAACTGACAAAAGTCCAGTGGAAAAGAAGGTGTTGTTTTAAAGGCAGTGGATCTCATTTGCAAACATCCCGCAGACCAGGAAAAGATAACCATGCCCTTAGGCTATTAATGAAGGGCATGTCTGTGAAATCTGTGGGGAGAGTAATTGCTTAGAATTTGAAAAATGCGAAAGAAAAACAATAGCTGTTTAGTGTATGTTCTATGGCCAGGAATTTTTTCCTCGCGAGAAAAAAATTTCAAATCAGAGTCTAACGGTCTCTATAATTCCACTAAAACTGAGTTTCTAGCTTCTATATTGTGCTAAAGGTACTCAGATGTCATTTTCTTCTAAATGCCATTGTATTTACACAGTGTTAATTTTTACGCGTGCAAAAGAGATCCACTGCCATTAACCCTTTGGGGATGACGGGCTTGGATAGAAGCCCAGTATATCTCATACCCAGAAACAATTTTCTTCATATATTCAGGTCATAATGTGTACTTAGTGGTTCAAAGTTATTTGTAGGCAATATAATCTTACTTTGGGTGAAAAGGTTGGAACATTTTCTGGGGTTCTGTGGCAGCCAGCCGTCTCTGAATGTGTCATGTGATGGGCTTCTGTACAGTCCCGTCGTCCCCAAGGGGTTAAGGTCTTAAGTGTTGCATAATACCACTTAACAAAACATTTTAAACTTTTTCATCATTGAAAAGCACACTACAAAAATAATGTTTAGATGGTTTGGTAACCCAGACTGAGTACAGTGCTAGAAAAAGATATAATAATGATAATTCAACAAATAGTGGATTTCTATTTGGTACGCCTGAGTACCATTTGCAGGGGGGTGGGGAAGAATCATTTTTCACCACATATCAATACTATACAACACGGTTGAAGTATTTTAAATTAAACTGGTAAAAGTGTGTGATAAGGGGAATTACCTTGTAATCTGAGATGTAACAATCAAATTCTTTAAAGTTGTAGAATTGTGATAGTGATTTGTTTTCATCGTACCATTTGTGTGTTTCTCCATAGATCATGGCAGACGCTGTACTTTCCCAGAAGACCACTGACATTTATCAGAATAGTAGGAACAAGAAACACAGCAAATGAGGTAAAAGAAAGAAAACATTTTCCACACTAAGGAACTTTTCCATCCAGCTGCAGTCATTTGTTGTATTTATTTTTGTTTTCTATTAAACAAGTATTATTGTTTAAACAAAAGCATGACCATATTTTACATTTGATGTCAAATATCAAATGTCGATATAATGAGGATATGTTATCGCATTTTTCCCATGACAAATTTAAAAAAAATTTGTGCTGATAATGTTTTCTAATGTGCTGTTGTAATATTCTGTTGTTTTCTATATCGTGGAGGTTGCTACCACAAAGATTATAAACAGAAAGTACAGCAAAAATTACGCAAATACCATAATTCTCTCTGCAAACCTTTCATTCAAGTGTATTCATCAGCACGCTCACAGATGGTTAGTTTCTGAGACCTCCCCTTTTGTGAAAGAGCAGATGAATAGATCTAAATCTTGTGTGCAAAGCAATTTAAACATTGCTCATTTAAAATGTTTGCAATTCGATAACTCGATAACATAATATGGTAATAAGTGAAAGAGTCATAAATTATCTTTGCCATGACATATTGCAATTAACATAATTATGTTTATTAAATTATAATACTCAAGGTAGAATTTAGGTTCTGGTTTTTGCAAAACACTATGTATATTTGACATATCAAGTAGTAAAATCACTTAAATAAATATGGATATATTTTATATAATTTAATAGAACATACATTCAATTATTTGTATTATTGATATAAGTTATAATATAAGTGTTACTTCATTAATGTGCACTATTTTTGACATCTAGGTGTTCCACTGCGTTCATTTTGAGTGCCCCGCCCAAATCACCGAGACGGTCGAGGGTGACGATCACTCCACAGACCTTGAAGACGACACGCCCACCAGCCATGCTGCGGCGCTGCCTCTGGCGCGACCGAACCACAATCATCTAGTGCATCCGTCGTCATCACAACACTCCCCGGCCACGCCTTCGGCTTCGTCGTCACGGAGTTCGCCGACGTCCAGCGTGGGACCCATGTCGCCGCGATTCTGACACCACGAGAGGAAAAGTATGATGTGTGGTTGCAGAGTGAACTGAAATTGACTTACGATGGAAAATGGCAGTGAACGGTTACGCGTTTGAAAAAAAAAATATCCAGCGAATGTGTGTGTTTGATGTCCTGCATGCCTGTGAATTTTGGAGACGGAGGAAACAAATGTGTTACATGGAAATCTTCATCTACGCCATCAAAAACACTTGTGGAGGAATAGGTACCAAGATCCTGGAAGATACATGCTACTAGTTACGCAATCACATTCTTGGAATAATTGGCTTATCGCAGATTGTTCTTCTACATCAGGACCATGTGTTGTGAAATGTATACTACCCTTTCCGAAATGGCAGCAAATGTGTTCTAAAGGTAGTCCAGCAGGTACTGAAAGAACTACTTGAGCAATGCAAAGATGAAAGAGAAATTTGAATGATAGGATCAGATTGTGTGCTCGGCCAAAGACTCAAAAGGTGAAATTTATAAACAGAGACTTCTTGAAATTGGGAGAAGAGATTGCAGAGCTGTCTTGCTCGTGGGATTCATGTTGATGCGAGTTTTGTGTAAATATGTTGAAAGTTGACGATATGGTTTCATGAGTGAGAAGAAATGTAAATGTGTAATCGGTTCAGAACTTTGTCAAGACAGAAATTTGTAATTGTTAAAAAGAAACAGGTTTACAACTCAGCAAAGAGCTGCACTATTAAAGCCAAGTAAGCTTTTACATGTGTATGGAAACAAGCAGGAACATGAAAGACTACATGTGGTAGAATATAATGATTGAAGTATGAGACAAACTATGTTAAAAATACAGAGTAAATCCATGATGCGACAGTATAGCAATTTTCTTCAGGAAATACAAGAACAGTTTTAATGTTGTAGGGTTGGTGTTGATGAAGAGAATATCGAGACAATACTAGTCATTTTTCACTAGACTTACTATTGTACTAAGGATGGGAATGGCCTTGTTGACATATGGTAAAAGCTTTAAATTATCTGTATTTTAATTCTAGTTTTGTAAAGATTTAAAATAGTACAGGGAGGATAATGGAAAACATTATTTTGATAAAATAAAAACTTGGTTCTTCTCAAGTAAAATTTCCTAGCATCACAATTTTACAGCATTCTTTTTCACTTTGAGAAAAGTATTACAGGGATAATTGATGTAAGTTCTGATTCATCTAGGTAAATTTCAATAATAATTTAAGTCATGTCAACTGGACTTGCGTTTGAATCCGACCACACTTCAAAACATGGCATCAAGGACAAGGATGTGCTCATTCTAGACAAAGAGCCTTGTTGGTTTGGGAGGGGGTCCGTGAAGCCGTTAACGTCAGCATCGAGAACACTACTCTCAACATGGGTAAGGGACTGCGTCACGACCTCTCCCGGGCGTACGGTGCCATAATCTGGAAAATTGCTCGACGTCTAAACATCAGTAGTGCGTCTGCGCAAATTTGCAACGACGCTAATTTCCCGCCACCATTTCAGATGGACCAAAGAAGCGTCTGGGGAAGGATGCAAAATGCTCTCATCAGATTTAAACACAAGTCCAATTAACATGATTCAAATTATTGTTTTTATTACAGGGATAGTTTAATATGCCAACTGTTTCATCCAGGGTCCCACCAACTTCAGTATTGTATTTTAGTTTTCTGCATTGGTTAAAGAATAGCATGTGTTGCTGGAAAATGGAAAAAGCAAGATTGTTTTTATTTAAGTGTACTAGAGAATTTGTTATTGGAAGACAGGTTATGAAATATGGAAGGTTTTTATGCAGCTGAGGTCATGCGGTCTGGTTAGTAGGTAGAGCACAGATGACGATAAAGCCATCGCACAAAAAGATAGATATTGGTGATGAAGGAGTGAACAGTTTGATGAAGCCACACAAAAACACTTTTCCTCTTTGTAGTATAATGAGTCATTATGAAGAAAGTCATGATGATTTTGATCTAAATTGATCTTGCATTCGTCACAGAAGATATGCGTGTACATTTTGCCCACCCTTTTTTGTATATTTTGGGTGTGTGACATTTCTCGCATGTTTAGATGGTTGATTTATGCTCGCAGGTAACCTGTTTGTTACTGTATGAACAAATTTTTACGATTGTATTAATTACAGGCATGTTTGTGACCATGAAGCTGTCCATATAAGCACAAAAGGCATACATAAAGTGAGTTTTGTTTGTGGTTATCACAAAACATTGGGATGATCTATTCACTTTCAGTTTTTCGTAAGGAATAGGATAATGATGTTAAGCTGTGTAAAATGAGCAAGCAATTGTTGCTTGTGAGTTGTGACCTTTTTGTTAAACCATATTTTTGTTGAATAACAATTCCGCACTTCAATTCATACAAAATGCCAAACTAGATAGAAATAAGAGGACACAGGTATTATTTTGTGAAGACCAATATTTTACCAGAAAATTACAAAAGGGACCACAATTTCTTGAAGCATACATTCATACATGTTGTTGCATGGACACAAATATTATGTCCTTCAAACCATGTTTTTTCTCCCAGATTTAATATCATATTATCTACCGAAGTTAGTAGGCCATTCAATTTGCACAGTATTTTACATATACCAGGAAAAAAAATCCTGTAATACTAACTCTGGCAGATGAAGTTTAATTTGTGATAGGAAAAGACTGCAAGTAGTTGAAATTTCCTACTTGAGGGTATGTAGAAACTCAGTTTGTAAGGACATTAGCGGCATGTAGAACACAAACAGCACACGCTGCTGTTCCACTTTGAGCATTAAAAATGATCATTTTAGACTAGTGTATTACTGTGCATTTGTGCACACGAAGTGTACAGGCAGGTAAACCAGTAAATAAAGCAAACAAAGAATTAATGGCCATCATACATCGTCATGGTGTTGTAACGAATTGTTAATCCAGTTATCTAATAGATCACTATGTTGGTAGACTAGACTGGTTATCAATTCAATTCTGTGTTGATGTACTATGCATTTGGAACGATGGCCATGCGTCATGAACTCGCCGACTAAAAAGGATGGTGGTGTTACATTTTACTGTTTCTACATTTCCAAAATTTATTCTTGTCTGAAAATGCTACAGGCTATGAAGCACAAAAAGGGGTCATTTGACAGCTAAAACTTCAAAGTAAAATAGTGAACAGTTTCATTGAGATTTGTAGAGAGGAAATATCAGCCAATTGAGTCCTGCCTAGCGAGGGTGGTGAAGGTAGCAGAGCTGCCAATTTACAAAGTCTATGTAAAACTCGTCCATTTAGCCTGTGTCAAATTTCGATTTTGTTGTTGTTGTTGTTGTTGTTGTTGTTGTAATTTTATCAACCTGGAAAACTTGGTATCGCTGGAAAGGAAAATGGCTGCTCTGATTGAAAATACAATTGTTTTTTTCTGTAGGGTCACTATACAAAAGGGGACATTGTATTAAAGGTGTGAAATTGTGAATCACAAAGCACATCTGTTTTTCATTAGAGTGAGCATAACTTGAAAACTGTATCTCTCATGTTAAATCTTGTTGCATTTTTGGATTCCTTGTGAAAATTCCTTCGAGAAAATGTATACTTTTGTTATGCTGGGTTCTTGAGATATAATTGGTTACATCCAAATTGATGCCGTGAAACCCCAAATTAGCATGTAACACAAAAGTCGGCGACTTCATGATGCGTGGCCCGATACAGGCAGCTTTAAAGGTAAGTTTGTACATTTGTACATTGACATGGAGACTAGTGTTGCACGACTTAGTCGCCAAAAGTCGGAGTCGTGACTATCATTAAGGAGTCGTGACTCCGACTTTAGAAATGCAAGAATCGACTCCATGTAATCACATTAATCACATATAGATGCCATATAAATCGGTCCAAACAACAATGACAATGTTTGGCACTATAACAGAAAGTCAATTTTTGAATGATAATAATCACAGTTGAAACAACACAAGTTCAAAAATGATTTTCAACAAGAAATTAGTATACTGAACAGTCATTGTATAAGCTGTAGTGTGGTTCTTTTTACTTATTGATCATGCCGACAGAACTGAACGCTGAGAGTCGGCAAATAGTCGGAGTCGCGACTTTTGATTGGCACTAGTCGACTCCCAAAAATCCTGGAGTCGTGCAACACTAATGGAGACGTGCCTATTTGACAGCACACCAAGTATGCACTTGAGACATTAGAAGAAGCTGGCTTTTTCACATTTTGTCACAACAACTCTTGACCAGTAGTTCCAGCATTTAAAAGCAAATTTTGTATTGCTTTTTACCACTAGCACAATCAGAACTCCATCAGCCTACATCTGTCATTATTAGACCACTTGATTTGAACATGAACATATTTTAAATGTCACGTTTCAGACTGTCGGCTATATTCATCATCATCTGTAAATGATCATGAATACAGAACACTAAATTGTTTTAATCCAAACTGCAAAATTGTTTAGTTGCCAGTATGAACTTACCTTGTAATAACGTCAGTGTTACTGTACTTGTGTGTCATATTATTTTTTATCATGATACGCACAATATTTGATTTATTGATGAAATGTTAGATGAAGTTTTTGTGTTATGTTGTAGTTAACAACACAATGTGAACTCTATCTGACTGAAAAAAATATAATTGTCAGAAACATCTTATCAGATTGACTTTTGGTTTAGGGAACTCGTTCACCATCACATTATGTTGGCTTCATTCAAGACAATAAATAATAGTCCATATTTTTTTGTAATGTGGAATTGTAGCCAAACAATATCAGTGTGCTTCATAATCTGAACAATGGACACACTTTGGTGTGTAAATAATATTTCAGTGTTTGTAAATTGGCCTCAGAAAAACATTGAAAAACATTAACATGGTGCTATCGCGTTGCATGATGTACATATGATTTGGCTGCAGTTTATGACGATACCTAATGCAGGACATCTTGGAAGATTGTGAAATTTAAGACAAATATAGTAGGCAAGATATTTGTTCCTCTGCAAAGAAATGCATTGGCAAATAGTTACCTCAAAATGCTGTGTTTGACAGTAATATTAGTGCATGTGATCACTGTTTTATTTCTGTTGTTTCATTGTTGCTAACGTGCTAGTTTATGTAACTCATTTGTTGAATTCGTCTACTCATGGTGTTACGAGGCAAAATCGTGTAAAAACAAGCATTTCTAGCCATCAAAACTAAATTATCACTACTCACACAATTTGGGATAACATTAGTTTGGCCTTGTCCTTGATATGCTAATCCCTGGATAATCATAACCAAAAACAAAATCTCTTATTCATTGTTACTTTTATAAACAAGGTTTGTAATCTGCTAGAACAATGACAGATCCTTCCACTAAGAACTACAAAATAGCACTATTTAATGGAAAGAAATTTGCAGACAATACATAGGGAAACTTCACACAATATTAGCACATTAAATAGAAACAATATACCATACCATACTTATACAGAGATTTTATGTGTTGTCACAAGTGTTGAGTCTCTTAGTTTATGTTTAAAATCCATGACAGTTATATATATCGGAGAAATATATTCAGGTGTCTGTGTGTATGGTTTTAACACCACATTTGCTTGCAATATAAAGTAACTGTACCAAATGACAGCTGATCTCGAAGAACAACATGTAAATACTAGTTTTAACCAAATGCCAACGTCATTTTTAGAGTCATCTCACTGATATGAGTATAACCAGAGTAACAATATAATGATAAACGCATCTTAACATGTTAATAATCTTAGTTTGTTATGAATCCTGAATATTGTCCAGTTTGTCGTGTAGAAAACCAACACCACCCAAAACATGCTGACCAATTTCATTGATATCGAATTTTGATAATTATATTTATCTTTTAGTGATCGTGAATTCTGTAATCTCATTGGTCAATCATGTACTTGATAAAATCCTATATTACCTGTGTATTCACAAAAATACAGACCATCCACTGAATATTTCCCGTATTCCGTGAATGAGGTCATATTTGTACGCATGGGCTAAATCTGCCCCAGAATATTTCCCGTATTCCGTGATGATGACGTCGTCGTATCACACAGCTGGCATGCTGCACGCTTGCACGTATACAATGCGGTGCGTGTGGTGTGCGCTTGATCTTGTGCGCAAAATATTTCCATCGCCGTATTCCGTGATGATGTACATTATCACAGCTATCTACACGTAGTATAGTTGACCACGCACATTATGCAGACAACAAACTTTATCGACGGCCGGCGATTTCAACGGATTTCAACTTCACTCAGGGGAAGAAATAAACGTGGAAAGGGTGAAATCCCGTATTGCCTGTATAACTTTACCAATGAGATTAAATTACAGAATTCATGTAGATCTATTCTACACTTAAAAAGATAAAATTGTTACCCCCTGCTTGTTATCACGAAATATGGGAAAGATCTACGGTCTGGTGCCATATTCCATTCGGCCTCCGGCCTCATGGAATATGGCACCAGACCGTAGATATTTCCTGTATTTCGTGAACAAGCACTGGGTAACTAATATTCTCACCCCAAAAATCCACATATTGGCAGAACCCTATTCCACTTGCACTTAAAGAGCAGTTATGTATTTCAAAACTTATGTATCATTACACATGAGACTAGATGAGCTCTGTTCATTTGATATGTATTCCAGCTGAATGCCAATTATGTTGATCATTTGCTTGAAGATGTTACAAATATACAGATATGCTTAACCATTTACAGGTGTATTAAGTAACAGTTAAGCAGTATTATGTGGCGTGTCATTTTAACATCGTTAGAGTGATAGTGCGATAGTTATTTGCCATTTAAAGAATATACGTTGTGTAAGTATTGTTAAAATGAGGTTGATGCAAAA
>JZLH01S0024930.1:445-15836 GCA_001188425.1 Eucidaris tribuloides | reverse complement strand
AAAGAGAAAAAGACGAAGAAGAGAAGGCAAGAGAAGAAAGAAGACAGAAGAAAAGATAAAGAAGAAGGGAAGAAAGAGAGAAGAGAAGTAGTAGGAGTAGAAGAAGAAGTCCAAGCAAGATGAAAGACAAGGAAGAAGAAGAAGAAGACAGGAAGAAGAAGGAAGAAGAAGAATAAGAAGAAGAAGACAAGAAGAAGAAGACGAAGAAGAAGCGAGAAAGAAGGCGAAGTCAAGAGAGAAGCAAAAGAAGAAGAAAGAAGGAAGAAGAAGGTAGCAAGAAGAAGAAGAAAAAAAAGAGGAAAAAAAAAAAAGACAGATAGAGAGAGAAGTAGAAAGAAGAAAGAAGAATTAGAAGAAGAAGAACAACAACGAACAACGAGCAACAATAACAAGACGTATTGAGAAAAAGCAAAAAGGGAGGTGGAAGAAGCGGAAGAAACGGAAGAACCGAGAAAACGAGAAGAAAAAGAAGGAGAAGACGAAGAAGAAGAAGAAGAAGAAGAAGAAGGAGGAGGAGGAGGAGAAGGATGAAGAGGTGAAGGAGGAAAAGGAGGAGGAGGGGAAGAAGAAGAAGAAGAAGAAGAAGAAGAAGAAGAAGAAGAAGAAGAAGAAGAAGAAGAAAAAGAAGAAAAAGAAGAAGGGACGAAGAGAAGAAGAAGAAAATGATTTGAAAGATCCATTCAAGGATTCAACTCGGTAATGTGATATCGGTGAACTGAAACCAGTAGACAGATAATTTGAGTACGTCAATATGATCCTTATTGAAGAGACAGTGTTGTAGACTGAACACCTATTACTCGTTGGCGGCAAAGAAGTAGACGTCCAATCAGCACTGATCTACAATGTGACGTCATACTAGGATGTTTTGGCAACGTAGCGCTAACAGTGTATCTGTCATTTACGATGCTCTCGAGGGTGCAATCAAGGGAATTAATGGTTGTTAATTATCACAAACGAGGTACACAAATATTGGCCCCTTGTAATCAAAGCGATGGTGGAAACTGAACCACTAAGATGCCACTACGTAGTGCCAGCTATAGCGAAACGTTAGCTGCAAAGTTCACAGCAAATTGTTTCTCTGAATGGCCGTAATAGTTATAATCGCTGCAGAAAGTAATTCAAACAATTGGAGTGCATGATTAACAACTGTCACAACTCAGATATGTAAGTTTTTGCCGTTCATGTATAACACTCGTTCATCGTTCGTGTCCATTTCGAAGTTATACTATTCGCTGTACATGTATATATAGCTACTATTTATTCGTATTTCATTCTCGTGTTTATTTTGCCATTATAATTACGGTCTGAACATACTTTATTGGACCTTGAAATCTTTAACTGAACTCCTTTTTGCTAACCACATCTTTATGGACTGAAATTAATGGCATGTGGACTGCTTTAAAACTGAATATGCATTTTATATGTAATGTACAATTACGGTACATGTAATGTAACGGTATAGAGGGGCACGGGACATCACCAGGGTAAATCTAAGGGAGGGTAAAAACCATTAGGAGGAGCGAATGTCAAAGAATTTCATAAATTATACTGCCAAAACCACATGATTTTCTGAAATTTTGAAAATCTTAGGGTGGACGCCGCTCTGCTCCTCCCCCGTGGCTCTGTCCCTATAGAAATTGTGTGTTAATTATGTGTGTGTTTGCTTATTGCATGTATATCGGTATAATGCATCGAAAAATACAATTGAAATATAACTTGTAAGTATGCAACTAAAATAATATTGTAAAGTTATTATGTAATGTAACGAAAGCTCCATCATCTTATTTCCTTTCTAGCATTCTTCGCATCAATAACTCAGATGTTGGTCAGACTACAGGGCTACAACACATCGGTTCCGATTTAGTTGTCACTGCTGTTTAAAGGTGGTTAATCAAGCTCAATATTGAACTCCAAAGCTCTCCGTGAAGCACATACATCCCAACTTGCCTCACAGCGAACTTTTTGAGCAGACCAGACCCGGGACCGGAGAGACATCTGACTGTGCACGCATGCCGATCGTACCTCGTCAGCCAAGCAACACAATCCGAAGTGACAACACTGGTTTCGGAAACATTCGGGATTTAGTCTGAAAGTCGTGGCCACTGAATTTGCACGTTCCCTACATGTTCGCTCACGTTCACACAGCGAACTTTTTTTAGCAAACCGGGAAGACAGCTGGCTGCTTCATACACCGATCGCTCTCGTAAGCCAAGTAGCATCATCGGAAGTGACAATACCGGTTTCGGAAACATTCGGGATTGTCGTGCATGCCAATCGTACCTCGTCACCCAGGCGGCACCTTCCGAAGTGACAAGACCGGTTTCGGAAACATTCGGGATTGTCGAGCATGCCAATCGTACCTCGTCACCCAGGCGGCACCTTCCGAAGTGACAAGACCGGTTTCGGAAACATTCGGGATTGTCGTGCATGCCGATCGTACCTCGTCAGCCAAGCAGCACCATTCGAAGTGACAATACTGGTTTCGGAAACATTCGGGATTGAGTCTCAAAGTCGTAACCTGTGAATTTGCCACCTCGTCTAAACCCGATACAAATGTTCGGCAAAGAAAACGCCACCATGGATACTGAGATTGATGAAGAATTACACACGCCTTCACTAGCCTGGCTGATCATTGTTCCCCTAGTGGTTGGTGTGATCATTGTCGTTACTGTGGTCGGCAACGCGATCGTATTGGTGGCTTACTGGAAAGACAAACGGATCCACGGCCAAGTTGCCAATTTGCTGATTCTAAACCTTGCCGTTTCCGACCTTATCGTTGGTCTGATGGTACTGACTATCAACTTGGCGTGGATCTCTTGGAACGAGTATCTGGGTGGAGATTATTGGCTTCTGGGCGAGGTTTTCTGTAAGGTTTGGGTCGTGATCGACAACGTCGCGTGCGTGATGTCCGTATTTACTATCATCCTGATCAGCTTGGATCGATACTGGCTACTGAGCAAGAAACTGGAATATTATCAGTTTCAGACCCGTAAACGCGTCCTGATAACCCTCGCGGTGCTCTGGAGTGCGCTCATCGTATTTTACACGGTGGTGTCGTTCGGTTGGACGGCGATGACCGGGGAAGCCGAGGTCGATTACGCTGAAGAGTGCGAGCTTGAAATCGTGTATAATGTACATGCTACTACGGCGCAACTCGTCGTCGAGTTCATCATTCCACTCATCGTTATCGTAGTGATCAACGCGTTAGTTTATGTCAACATACGAAAACGCGCGAAAGGAATGGTAAGCTCGAAGACTCCACATCAACAGAAAACGTCTGCGGAATGTCCATCGTCTGAGGCTCTAAATAGTGCGCCACCAGCGGTGATATCTTCGCCGTCGCCGTCGGATACCAGAGTCAGTCCTGGACCAAAAGCATCAACGTCTGACGGGACCCGAAATGGTAGCGAACCAGTTGAATCGACCAACAAAGAAGCTGGTATCTCCTCTGAGGATGAACAAAAAAGTCAGAAATTTAATAAACAAGAGTTTGCGAAGCATCGGCGAGCGGCTGTAACCCTTTCGATCTTGGTGAGTGTTTTCGTGGCTTGTGGTCCCTACCAAGTCGTCAGCGTTATAAGCGCCTCGTGTTCCGATGACTGCGTCCCCGAACTTGCGTGGGAAATCGTCAACAATATCTTGTGGTGTAATTCTTGTATCAATCCTTTTCTTTATGCTGTCACCAACGTCCATTTCAGGCGAAATTTCATAAATTTCTTGGGCATCAAGCGATGGAACTGTTCTCGAATGATGACGGAATCGGCAAAAACGTCCAGCACGACGGGTGATGAGAAAACTGGAGGAGACACCTCGAAATTTTGACTTTGCAATAATTATAGATCGACCGGGCAAATTGTTCAAAATTTGTTTGAGATTAAAAGAAAATTTATGTAAATATCATCAAAAATAGATATTCGTGGTGTTATGTCCTGATAAAATATATATTTTAGGGCTTATTTAAAGATAATGCATGGAACAATCAATGTTGTACGAAGCATGTGAGGTCGACTCGTCTCTGCCGAAAAAAAAATCACACACAATGTCGTCCACAGTGTATTAACATTGCGAAGACAATGTGAACACAGCGTGGCACTATGTGGTTTTGGTACAATTTCACACTGTGACACTGTGATCACTGTGTGGCATTAGAGGTCACACTGTGACGATCCTGTGTTTTTCTGGCCACTGTGTGAATTTGGTGCATTTTCACAGAGTAACACTGTGATCACTGAGTGAACACACTGTGCCGACAAGTATTTGGTAAAATATTATACTATAAAGAATTCAAATTTGAAAACAAAACCTGAAGTTTAGCGAGTTGTTTCACGGACTTCGGTGATAATGAGAATCAAATCTACGGTCACTCTCAGTTTGACAGACGGAGATAAAGTATCCTCTTTTCGGTGTATAATACATAACACTAATATCACGTCCATCTATTAGGAGCAAAGAGACATCTAAATAATTCTCATCTTTTGTTATGGAAGAAAGGAGACAAATTAGGAGGAAAAAAAAATCAAACCCATGCCATGATTGGTGTACAGAATTGATAAAATATACTTTCAATTTGCTTCTTGGAAATTCTTGTATTGTAAGATCGATTACAATTAATTTTGCACTGATAAAAAAATGGGTGATTACAAGATATCTCGAGATGATGTTTAGATTATTTTTGTCAAATTGTATATAATTCTTTTGTTGTTGCCATCTATCCAAAGTTTGAGAACTTATTTTGATTAGAAGGATGAACCGCAATGTGTTTTTGATTTCATAGCAAAATAGAGGTGTCATCAGAGAGCGCAAGTTCCTCCACCAAAGTTACCGTTTCTCTCTCCCCTCTCCGGCAACCTTGAAAATAATGTTTAAAAATGTCGATTAAGTTGCTGTATTATTGCCATCATTCATTTTTTTATGATTAATCCATTAAATTGCCACAAAACGACCAAAATCCCCGAAAAAAAATTACATTTCCACACACACTCCCGTATTCACATAATAGAGTAAATCAGTTGGATACTCTACGGCCTGAAGTCGTTGGGGGCGGTCGATCACTTTCGGAGACGCCGAAATATATAATACACGACGCACACTGAGCTACTGTGTGGGACTTTCTTTTTTGTGCTGTTGACATCAGGGGCTACTACGCGGGGGGGGGGGGACTGCTGGGGGAGGGGGGGCAAGTGCCTCCCCCCCCCCCAAAAAGAAAAATCATGAAGACAGCCAAATCAAATGTGTTATGCGCCCTCCAAAAATTATTTTGGAGCCCTCTACAAAATTTCAAGGCCCCCCTCGTGCCCCCCTGCTGAAAAAATCCTAGCTACGCCACTGCTTGGCATTGACCTTGATACGTGACCTATGACCTTGAAAATTGAACCGGATCTAGCAGTTTCCTTTTTGAACCGTGTAAAAGTTTCATTGGGCTAAATGTAAAAATGTGCCTGTGAGACTGTTAGTACGGTACACAAACAAACAAACAAACAGACAAACAAACAAACGAACATACAAACCATACCGATCATGAATATCTTTCAATTTCGTCGGCCTGTTGAGGTAATTACAGTGAACAGATAAACAAGCATGATGACATAAAAAAGCAGCTGCTTATCTGAATACATGCAGCAGCTCTATGAGCAGAATAAAAGAGAAAGACATGAAGAAAAAAGTTAGCATGAATAAACTTGTACTACAAACGGTATTGTAACGGAAATACCGAGTGTCCCAGAAAAAACGATACACTTTTAAAATGGCCCCCAAATAAGTATTATTTCAATTTTTGAAAAATGTTTATATATATGGAAAGCTAAAACTCTCCTCTTTTATATAACACCAAAATGTCTGAAATTGTGTTATGCTTAGAGAGCACTGCCCACTTTTGTAAAGGACCTGGAAATTAGGTTGCGCAAGAACTGGCTATTCACTGTTACAACACATTCAAGCTCTCTTTGATTTTGTGTGGAGCTAGGTGGGGATTGGGATATATCAAATAAAAAAAAATAATAACTGAAAGCATGAATGACGTATTCGGGGCAAGGGGTAGTGGGGTGGTGGGGTGCGGGGTGGTGGGGATGCGGGGTGGTGGGGGTGCAGGGTGGTGGGAGTAGCCTAGTGTTAGGGTGTGAGGGTGGCGTGGATGTGGGGTGTGGGGTGGTTGGGGTGTGGGCTGATGGGGTGTGGGATGGTGGGGGTGGTGGGGTGGTCCCTCAAGGTAACCCTAACACACCCACACCAACACCTCACTCCACATGGGGTAGTGGGGTGGTGGAGGTGTATGGTGAGGGTGTGTTAGGGCTACTTAAATCCACCACCCTACCACCCCTCCACCCCACCACCCCAACTACACCCACCACCCCACATCTGCACCAACCCATACCGCCAACACTCCAATCAACCCCGTAACCCCACCACTCCACTACGCCTTCATCCCAATGTACACAAAATCAAAGAGAGCTTGAATCTGTTGTTACAGTGGATAGCCAATTCCTGCGCAACCTAATTTTCATGTCCTTTATAAAAGTGGGCGGTGCTCACTCAAGCATGAATCAATTTTAAACTTTTGGGTGTCATATGAAAAAAAGAAATTTTCTGCTGTCCATATATACAAATATTTCTCAAAAACTTGAAATAATAATTATTTGGGGGCCATTTTAAAAGTGTATCATTTTTTCTGGGACACTCGGTATATGGCCACTTATTGGAATTTGTGCCTGGGTCCTTTTTGAGTATCATCATGTTGTGATTTTATGATTTTGATGACGGTGACGAGACGAAAAAGACGACGGCGATGATGACCACGACGTTGATGATGATAATAATGATGATGACAATGATTATCATTATTAGTAACAGGATTATTATAGCTGTTATTACTATTATTACGTGTCTGTATTGCTGTTGGGACGCAAATGGGATTAACAATTTACAAGAAGAAACAAGTAGACATGGCCACCACTTGAAAGTTGAAATATAGCAAGTTCCATTTTGCGAGACGAGTTCAAGAAATGTCAGTATATATGCTCGCAATGCAAAATGACTGCAATTCAATTCTCAACAACGTATACGCGGTGAAATATTTCTTCTCGAATGCTTTCAAACTCTTACTCAAAACTTATCTCAACTTGTACAGCCTGTTAAAAGCGTTGTCTTGAATTTATAGAAATGTCCTTCTTGCCCATAAATTCCTATTATTGATTGTTGTAGTGAGTTATACGTTATCTGCTTATATAAATAAATCTATAGAAATTAATATATTTAATGAATCCTTTATTATGATATTGTGCAAGTGTTAAAATGTTCTTAATTTTGCTCTATTGTAATTTATTCACAATGTTATCATTAATATGTACATGACAAATACATAATCGCTACACTTACATGTAAAGTATTAGGATTTGTAAATTGAATTATTTTGTATAAATCGTGTATATCAAATTATTCTTCATAGTAATTTGTTTGTATCGTTATCAATGTCTTGGGGGAAGCTGGCTTGTAGTTTTTTGAATAATTTTCTTGTATATATTGTGTCATGTTTTTCTTTCATAATGTAGGGTTGTTATTTTGTCACTTGTATTATGTTTCTATTAGTTCCCTTTAATTCAGGTTGATATTCAGTTATGTTAGTTTGGAATTTTGTTTGTCAGCTATTTTGGTTACCATCCATCACCTCATTCCTCATGTCATGTCACCTGTCACCTCCACTCCATGATTTCCATATTTATCAGGTTTGACCATGCATTTCATCTCCACACCTGAGTCTTCTGTTCTACATTCATTATTACGTAATCACCCCCAGGTCCTTTACCATCCCCATCTTACCTTTTCTTATTGGTTCATTTATGAATTGGGTTCTTTCATTTTAGTTTGTCCCTCCTCTGCATTTACTTTTATTGGTTCATCTGTCTTTATGAATATTTATGTTTGTATGATTCTGAGGGCAAAGCAGCCCCAAATTATTGATCATTAAAGCAGTGCACTACCAGACTTCGTCTCGTTCAGTTGTATTTATTTTGGCGTCTGAGTTCCTGCTACGTTTGTGTGTCTCCCTGTTCTGTGCTCAGTGTTTGAGGTTTGAGTTGAACATTTTATACTTTATCATTTTTGTTAATTTTTCATCCTTACAATAATAATAATAAAAACAACAACCAAATATTCCACTGAGATTAACTCATATAAGTTTCTTGTGCATAAATGCATAAGTCTGTAAACACCAAGACAGTGTTAAAAAAATACACATGAGCTCCAATTTTGTAGAGATGTGTCATTCGCAGTTCAAAGAAGTAGGGTCAAAATTCTGATACTGCACCATATCCGACACACTGTTTGCACAAATAGTTACTGATTAATGAACTTACAGTGATGTAATTATGTAATATATGTAGGCCTAATTTTCCTTGTAATGATGGCAGTAAACAATGTTGCTTGAATCATGCCGTCCCCCGGCGAAATTAACAACCTTTGAGTCTAATTTAGATGCTTATGTTACTGTTTTAATAAGTTTAATGGTTGATGCAAGTTCGACGTCGGTGATGCATGCGCAAGAATTTCCTTGTTGAACAAAGTTTGCTTAAAGGCAAGGTTCACTCTGACGTCAAGTTGGTTTTAATACAAGCAGAAACAATGAGAGAAACATATTAATGAAAGTTTGGTGAAAATCCACTAAAGAATAACAGAGTTATGAAGTCTCAAAGTTTTAATTTTGTGACGTCATATGCGAGCAGCTCTGAAATTTATATCACGTGACATATGGGGAGCTGCTCGCATGTGACGTCACAAATTTAAAACTTTGAAAGTTCATAACAAACAATCGTTAATATGTTTCTCTCATTGTTCTGCTTTTATTAAAACCAACTTGACGTCAGGGTGAACCTTGCCTTTAGATGAGGTTAAACAAACATGAATATATCAGTAATGAATTTAACTATGATCCTCAGAAAAATTGAATCCATTAAAAAAATCTCATTATTATCTGCTTTGTTTTGCATGAACTTTTATTGTAATTATACATTGTGTAGTGGCAATAAATAAAATGAAATAAATTAAATTGATACGACTATACAGGGTGGCCCAGAAAGAATGCTACATATGCGATTGCTAATTTCTTCGACATCATCTACAATATGTCATTGGTTTTTATTTCAGCGATTCGAACATTCTTTTTCCAATAATATGATACCATGATCATTGATTTTGAGTAATTTGTTTTGGTCCTGCGGCCATTTTTCCGAGGCAATGTCGTTTCCCAAATTTGCCAATTTTTCATCAGCGGCGGTCACCTGAACACCGAGATAATCTCGCGTCTCAGCGTGCCATACCAACCGCGATGACATGAAGATGTAGCTCACATCGTCTTGCTTATCAAAGCGAGGGCATTCCTGCCCTTTGTCTCGGCGGAGCTTATTCTATGTTAATGATCATGGTATCATTTTGTTGGAAAACGAATGTTCTAACCCATGAAATAATCACCAATGACATTTTGTGAATGAGTTTGAAGAAATTAACGATCACGTCATTCTTTCTGGGCCAAACATATTGTTTTGCCCCCAATAATTTCGATAACTTGAAAAATTCATGAAAAGTAATGCCCAGTTATGTTTTCAAAATATCAGCGCAAGGCACTACAAAGCTACATGTATTAAATTGTACATAAAATACCATTAAAGATACGTATTGTTCAATTTTCCAAACTTTTAAAATCTAATTTTGCGCTCGGAGCACGCCGTAAATTGTGACAATTTTGACCCCCCCCCCCCCTGCAAAAGATGGATCAACACCGCTGGGATTAATTTGCTTATCCTTTCAGTTTTCAGAAATTGTTATCACATGCGCGGGCAGGAGCACGGAGAAATTTCGTGCATAAGAGCTGCTTATTGGGCAGAACTCGGGAATAATTTGGGCAGAAGCTACTTACGGTACATGAGATTGAAGAACCATCAGGCAGGACTCCAGGAGCTCGAGAAAAATTCGGGCAGGGGCTCTGATCGGAAGCTGCTTGGAGCAGTTTGAGGGAAATTCGGGCAGCTTCTTCCAAACAACAAAATTAAGATACACTCATGCTCATAATTATAGAATACTTTAGAGACATTTTAGAAGTTGTCATTTTTCCGTGAACGGTACGTCTGGGATTAATATTTGTTCACCCCAGGTGAAACAATTATACTGTAAGTATTTCAGGAATTTTGAGCATTTCTATAGCGTCCGACTTGACACTAAAACTTGTGTTTATAAATTGCGGTATTGTTGTTGTTATTGAGTCACTTGGTGGTTACGCGCGTTATTAGACTTGTAACAGACAGTATTCTGATGTTAATTTAGTGATAAATGACATTTGATCAAAATTCATCAGTTTTCTGTTTTTTTTAATCACTTTAATTTAATACTTTTCATGATTTTTTGTGGATTAAAAAAAAATAAATATTTAATTGTTATTGCACTCAAACGTATTTTAGTTTTAACTTAAGTCATCTCATGAAATCCAAAAATTGCTTCACATACTGCGTTTTTGTGAAATAAACACTTGTCTTGAAAATTTTGGACGATATAGGAGAAGGAACTTAAGTATCAACAAAATATTCCATAATTGTGAGCATGAGTGTAAAAGTTAGCTATTTAGAAATATACAAGAGTTTTTGATATGAAAATTAAAATTAAGTTCTTTTTAAACAATTGTGCACACGCCCCAATTTTTTTAAACTGATTTTTATGCCGTTTTTGCTCAAATCTTTACATCGCTTTTACCCGAATTTTCAGTTTTATTGTTATTTGGGGGAGGGGGGGGGGTCACAGTGCCCCTCCCCTGCCCCGCGTCTCATACGCCAATGAAAATGGTAGCAAAATGTGCTCTCAAAACTCTGCGAATAAACATATTTCGCGTTTGTTTTGAGTTTGCTTTCACGTGCGTCATGACTCATAAAAACAAGAAAAAATAGTGCTCATCTTTTTGTAAGTAGTCATAGTTCTCGATTTCTTTACTAATGAGATCATCATATGACACACGGCTTCCTTGCTTTATCTTATAAGTTACAGTATGACTAATTATCTTTTCATAAATGTTTTGGTATAAACTGGGAAATCCTCAGATCCCCACCCGTCTGTAAATAAGTGATTACTAATCGACTCGTGTTTTTTTGTGTATGTGTTTTATTTTTGTTTATGTGTGTCTGTTTGACTTCGTATATAACTAACAGTCTGGAAGCTGAAAGTAGGGTGCTACTTAAATCCACGTAACACATTACGTCACGCTATGTGATCTGAGCTTGCCCAGGGTAACAACCGATGACTCACATTCGCAAGCATGCCTAGAAAAAATATCAGATTATTGATATAATCTATTATTTCATCGAATATTGTTCAAAATCACAGCAACAGCAATGATATGTCAATATTTTAAAATTATTATCCAAAGTTTTACCCTTTTGATAGATGCAGAGAGTATGCTGTTTTGGCAAGTATACATTTTTTTCTTTCCATGTGCAGACTACAGACAAACTCTCAGATTTGAAGGAATTAAAGACCCAAGTACAGTTTCGGTAAATGGTGAAAAAAAAAGAAATTTCTGCTGTTGTGTCTTTAGATAGATTTACATCACATACTTATTATGCCGTGAAAATGACACGCTCTTAAATCCTTCCATTCTTTGAGAAATTATGAGAAAAAAATAAAGTACGGGCCCCGACATTTTGCCATATAGGAAATGCACATTTCAATTTCAATTTCAATTTCAATTTATTCATATTTCTGTTGAACAATATACAAAATCAAAACAATAATACATCAGAACATAGTCAAACTTTGACATAAACAAAAGTGGTATAAAGTGATGCAAAATATTACATAATGGTCAATAGCAAATAAGACAATGGATATATGTAGAAAAATATGAATGGGGCCTATTTAAAGCAAGCTTATAAGTTGTATAGGCCCCTAAATATTTGGATTAAAAGAATAATTCGGAGTACGGATAAACAAATTGACCGAATAAGTATAAGCAAAATAGATCATAAACAACACAAGAAACAAAACGAAAACAATAACAAAAGAAAAAACAAAAGGCATTCGATTGATCTAGTAATTCAAGATAAAATAATGTGCGAGCGAGGAGTAGACAAAACCAAACAACAATCAGGAAAAGTCAGGAAGAACCACAATAGTGCTCAAATTTTGCAGCCGCATGATCTCATAGACATGCAATTCACCTGTTGACTCAGTATTATTCATACGATATACTGATATCTGCTCACTGATGATTTAATGATGTCACTTTAAACAAGTTTCAGTGGGTTTGGGGATGATAGAATAGGCCTACTTTGTAAAAGATTGGTGAAAAGTGTTGTCGGATCGACCAAAACTATACACGCAAGACTAACTACTACTTGAATTAACCAATTAATCATTTAGGTACCAAACTTTATTATCACATGCAAAGTCTATACGCTTTAGTGAGAGAATTAAAGTTACGAAGTGACCGTGGCGGCCCTTTAATGGCAAAAGGGTGTATCCCGCTTATACGCCAACTTAAATAAAACTGAGAAAAATAACTTTGTGAAGTTTTAACATTTTATTTTGCTATATAGAAGCCTTAAGAATGATTATATGTTTAGTGAAGTTTGTTTTATAATTTCATTTTTCGTTCAAATGTTATTTTCATGCAGATTTCATTTGTTAAAATGTTTTATATTTAAAGCAATGTTCATTTTATTCATATATACTGTTCCCTTCTGCCGAAAAGAATTGACACATTCCGTATTGAACTCTATTTGGCAAAAGGGTGTATCTGTGGTTACACTATGAATATTCCTTCACCTTTTTGTCATAAAGGTGCGTATCTGCAGATATACCATACAGATTCCGTCACTTTTTTGGTAGAACGGTATACTTCAAACGAGCAGAAGTACTCCGGATAGGACTTATTTTCTCGAAAATTAAAGCTAGAGCACTTCTGAAACTTTGCCAGTGAAAATTGTGACCTAAAAAATCCTCCACATGGAAAAACCTGAACAAGTCCAATTTTCTGAGATACACCAGTTTGCCAAAACTGGCGAAGGGGAGGGGAAGGGATAAGGTCGCCATAACTTGGCACAATTTCAGCTTCTTGCAGTATTACAATATTGCTCACTGTAAAACTGATAAAAAATGTTACAGTTCTCTATTACTTTAGAAGATAGCAATACGACAACTGTCTAAAACATGATGAGTCAGCGCGGCGAAGATTACTCATCTGTTAACGAAAGAATTTATGTGTCAAAACCACGACTGAAATGTGCCAAGTTTTTTGTTTGTTTTCGCAGTAATGTCTCAAATTCTTTCCTTAAAATTAGCTTTCCTTTGAATTAACCCTCGTAGTACCATGCACTGCAACAAAAATCCATGGATTTTGCTTGTGGTGTTTTTAACAAAAATGGTAAAATTGGAAGAAGTTCTTTATTTATGATACAATTATTAGAATTACGTCTATGGTTTAAGGTTTATGCTGCGAAAAGTTTGCGGTCAAATATTTTCACGTTGTATAATTATTATTAACAGAAAGTGATGTGGATATCAAATTAGGTACGTAGCTTTCTATTGGACTCGATTTCTATTTTTTTTCTTACTTTTGCCACCCCAATCCGAGAACTGGATCGACGCCCCTGTTCCACAGTGTAGTAAACAGCAAATGAAAGATACAGCCAGCGTCTGGAATTCAGGCTAGTTTTAAGTTGGCAAATGAAGTTGTTCATACATATCATCGATGTCATTGTCATTAAAAGTAACAGAAAAAGGACAGACGGAAACTGGTCAGGAAGAACAAGAGGAATGGAAGAAGGAGGAGGAGGAAGAGGAAGGAGGAAAAGGAGAGGAGAAGAAGAAGAAGAAGAAGAATAAAAAAACCGAAAGAAGAAGAAGAAGAAGAAGATAGAAGAAGAAGAAGAAGAAGAAAGAACAGAACAGGAGAAGAGAAGGGAGAAGGAGACGGAGGAGAGGAGGAGAAGGAGAAGGAGAAGGAGAAGGACCGAGGAGGAGGAGAAGGACGAGGCAGGAGGAGAAGGAGGAGGAGAGGAAGAGAAGGAGGAGAGAAGGAGGAGAAGAAGGAGGAGAAGAGGAGGAGAAGGAGGAGAAAGAAGGAGGAAGAAGGAGGAGAGAAGGAGGAGAAGGAGGAGAAGACGGAGGAAGTAGGAGGAAAAGAAAAGGAGAAGCAAGGAGGTATAAGGAGGAAAGAAGGAGGAAAAGAGAAAAGAAGAGGAAGAAGGAGGAAAAGAAGGAGGAAAGAAGAGAGGAAAAGAAGGAGGAAGAAGAGGAAGAGGAAAAGAAGGAGGAAAAGAAGGAGGAAAAGAAGGAGGAAGAAGGAGAAAGAGGAGGAGGAGGAGAAAGGAGAAGGAGAAGGGAGGAGGAGAAGAAGACAGATAGATAGAGACGAAGAAAATGAAGGAGAGGAGGAGCAGAGGAGGAGGAGCAGGAGGAAAGGAGAACACCATTGGACTCGATTTTCTGTAAGGCCATAATTAAACTTCAGTAATTGGTAAAATAAATGTTTCATGTGCGCTGTTTTTGATCTGCTTTCATGACAGTGGGCCTATTAAAGGCATTGATCTCTTTCGCGTAGCCTAGAAAGTAAATATTGTGTAAATACAACAATACAATGGTGTGACGAAATTCCATTTAAGAAACATGGATCGATCGCCCCTGTTCCAAAAATGTAGTAAACAGAGAGTGAAAGATGAAGTCAATGAAGGCAACATGAAGTTGTTCATAACATATCATACCAGATGTCATTGTATTAAATTACAGAAAAGAACAGACGTGTCGAACGTGGTCCAGGAAGACAAGAGGAAGGAAGAAGGAGAGGGAAAAAGGGAGGAGGAAAAGGAGGAAAGAATAAGAAGAAGAAGTAAAGGGGGAAGGAGAAGAAAGGAGGAGGAAAAGGAGGAGGAGAAGGAGGAGAAGAGACGGAGAAGGAGAGGAGAAGAAGGAGGAGAAGGAGGAGAAGGAGGAGAAGGAAGAGCAACGGAGAGAAGGAGGAGAAGAAGGAGAGAAGAAGGAGGAGAAGAAGGAGGAGAAGAAGGAGGAGAAGAGGAGAGGAGGGAAGGAGGAGAGAAGGAGGAAAAGTAGGAGGAAAAGAAGGAAGGAAAGAAGGAGGAAAGAAGAGAAAAAAGGGAGAAAAGGAGAAACGAAGGAGGAAAAGAAGGGGGGGGGAAAAGAACGAAGGAGAAAAGAAAGGAGGAAAAGAGAGGAAAAGAAGAAGGAAAAGAAAGAGAGAAGGAAGGAGGAAAAGAAAGAGGAGAGGAAGGAGGAAAAGAAAGAGGAGAGGAAGGAGGAAAAGAAGGAGAGGAAGGAGAAGAAGAAGAAGGAGAAGGAGGAGAAGAAGAAGAAGGAGGAGAAGGAGAAGAAGGAGAAGGAGGAGAAGAAGAAGAAGAAGAAGAAG
>JZLH01S0024913.1:17500-18841 GCA_001188425.1 Eucidaris tribuloides | reverse complement strand
TGTGATAATTCAGCGCGAAGCAGTCATGTATTGCATTACACATTTCTGCCACTGCTTCGGTTATTTTTATAATGTCCCTCGATGCACCTTTCAACGGACGCATGCACTGAGTCCATTTCTGCATTACAGAGACGATCTTGCATTCATGAATTACTTTTATCCCATTTCGATTTGGACGATAGCCTATTCTAACAGCCATAAAAATGCATAAGCAATTGTAAACTCGAAGTGCATATGTTTGACGGAGATTAGTGCATCGAGACATGAGTTTCGAGGCAAAGCGACCAAAACAGTTCTTCCATTGAGTTTGTACATTTACCTGCACCGAGGCAGGACCCAAGGATGGGAACCAACACTTAACGGTTTTAAGATGTTCTCATTCCGCAATATGCATACTAAGTGATAGGCTAAATTTGGAGCTTCAATTAAAAAAAATTGTCAAACTTGATATCTGCGCTACATAGAGTGTTCAAATGGACAAAAATAACACCCTAGAATAGCAAAAGTTTGAAAAGTTACACTGCCAATGACAAGTTATACATGAATAAACAATAAAACTCGGGGCGAGTTTTATTAACCTAGGTGTACACACAGTAAGTCTATGGGAGGAAATGGGCAAGTGGATCTGGTCAACTTACGATTTTCACTTTTTTAAAGCACTAAATAATCATTTTGAAATACAATTTTTTCAGGGCTTCATTTTTAGACCTCATCAAAGACACTGGTAGCATGGGGAATCATGCGGCTCAGATTTTTTTAACTGTGGTAAATGTTAGCCAACACCTTTATATCTGACTGACACATATCCCTGATTGATGGTACATTATGTCTAGCCCATCTGCGCAATGCAAACACACTGATGTCTTCCCTTCATATTTGCCCTCCTCCCTCCTCTCCAATTGCTGCAAGTTCCCTGTTAAGGGGCTCTTCTACCACAGAAAGGATAAAAACTGTAAACGCAGAACGCAGTCACATAATTTATTAGTTAGCGTTGTTGCAGAGCAAAACAGCTTGCTTAATTTATCGCTTTTGTTACAAACCAAAAGTATAAACGCTGACATAGTTTTGAAGAGTGCTTGCTAATGATTATAATAAAAAGTTGTATGGTCATCAAAGGTATTCGAAGTTCAGTCATTAATTCAAATAATGTAATAAAATAATTAACATCGCCGTCAGACTTTGATGCTTGTAGAAATAACATTAATTATAATATTTGAAATGCATTTGTAATTTCAAAGAGAATAATATATAACAACTACGTTAATAATTCTGACATACCCACAACGATATGATATGAATCCTGCAGAGACGGAGCGTGAGCTTAGTTTGAGACCTGTGTGT
>JZLH01S0024913.1:0-15000 GCA_001188425.1 Eucidaris tribuloides | reverse complement strand
TGCTTTACTTTTGTATCTTTGTTTGATATCCAAGACCCCATGGGAAACCAACTTATTGTTGAGTGTGCACCTGGGGAAAATATTTAAATAAATAAATAAATAAATAAATAAATAAGTAAATAAACAAATAAAAAATAAATACATAAATACATAACTAAATAAATAAATAAATAAATAAATAAATGAAAGAATAGATAAACAAACAAATAAATACATGGATAAATAAATGATGAATAAATAAATAAATAGATAAATACACACATACATACATACATACATACATACATACATACATACATACATACAAACATACCGTCGGTATAGAGCCAGAAGGGCGTTAACGCCATTGATTTTGTAATACATTGTCAACCAAAAGGGCGTTAACGCCATTGATTTTGTACAGTGATATCGCCCTTCTGGTTGTAAACAGGTTCGGCATTAAGGCCCTTCTGGATCTATAACGACGATACATACATACCTACATACCTACATACCTACATACCTACATACATACATACATACATACATACATACATACATTCTTCAGCCATTGTCGATCCACTGCTGGATGAAGGTCTCAGCATGGCCTCTCCACTTCTCTCTTTCCCTCACATATTTATACCAGTTGGTATCATGCCAGAATTGTTGCATCTCATCTCTCCATCTCTTTCTTTGCCTGCCTCTGTTCCTTTTTTTCATCAAGAGGTGTCCATTCGGTAATTTGTGAACTCCATCTTCCATCTCTCCTTCTGGTGACATGGCCAGCCCATCTCCATTAACGTTGTTTGATTACTTTCATTATGTCCCTGACCTTGGTATGCTCCCTTATCCATTTATTGGTTTGCGATCTTTGTAAGAATGTTAAGCATACTTCGCTCCATGTTATGTTGTGCGGCTGCTAACTTTCTTTCCATTTTAGTTGTTAAAGACCACGTTTGTGATACATACATGAATAAATAAAGTAGATTATCACCTATTTCAAAGTGTTGTCTTTGATTTAAAATCAACTTGTGAAATATAACTGTTTCCCCTTCTACCAGAGATAGGAACAATAAATGAACGGGTTATTATGAGTAGGCGCAAGAGGAACGCCGAGCTAAGGAAAAGAAGGTGAATAAGTCTTTTGCTGATCTGCAGAAGGTTTTCGGTAGATCTCCGAGGATAATGAAAGAGTTGGCGATAAGAAAGAGAGGTAGATCGGACGTAATGGATAGAGTAGTGATTTGTTTGTATAAAATGGCAAGGATAAGAGTTACATTTGGTTGTGAGTTGTCTGATGATTTTGAGGTGAAAGTGAGGTGTGAATCAAAGTTGTGTGTTGTCACCCTTGATTTTTGCGATTGTGATTGATGTGGTTACAGACAGTGCAATTAAATAGTTTGATGAAAGAGCTGTGATGTAATAAATTATTTTATTTGTCTCTCTCTGTATTTTAGATCGCAACTGCTGATCTATGATTTTAACCAACATGTCAGAAGAAATGAACTAGGTTTCGAACCCGCGTCTACAGCTATCCGGGCTGCGACAATACCTCCAGGCCATAACTGGTTAACGGCATTGACACGACGACCGAGGAACAAATACCAAAGCTCACAATTTTGACATTGTTATGTTAAATAGTCCAAGGTGGACATTTATATTAGTATTATTAAATGAAAGGGATTATTCAGAGAGGTGAAATGAGATGTAATAAATTATTGCATTTGTCTCTGATCGCAACTGCTAATCTATGATTTCAACAAACATGTCAGAAAAAATGAACCAGGTTTCGAACCCGCGTCTACAGCTATCCGGGCTGCGACAATGCTACTAGCCATGACTAGGCCATAACTGAAAAAGAGTGGTTCTGAGGAGTGAGAAAGAGGAGGGACTGAGAGAAAAGTTTTTAAAGAGGAAGGTGGCTCTTGAGAGGAAGAAATTGGAGCTAACTCTCGGGAAGACAAAATTAATGATGAGTGGAGCAGAGGGAGTAGCAACATGTGTTGAGAAAATGTAATGCCAAATTGAGTGTTGAGTGGAAAATGTGAGAAATGTATTCATGGGAGATGCACAAAGTTGAAGAGGGTGACCCTGAGTTTTGACAAGAGATTTTGTGTGTGGAAAAGTTGGGAAAAGTGGAGGAGGGATGGTGGAACAGGGGAGAAAGTTGCATGACGAGGCGCAAGCGGTAAAAATAGTTTTCGCACTTAGGGGGACAGGGTGAGTGTGAGTGGAGGGTGCAGGGCAGCTTTGTCAGTGAGGTTTCGATAGGTGAAGTTTAGGGAATGCGCAGAGTAGTTATAATGGGAAAAAGTTTCCTCTGAAGATGAAAGGAATGATTTATCAGAGTTATATATCTCCCTATAACATGTATAACATATTTCACATTGGTTGTCATGACAAATTTATCCTACATTTTGGCTACAGTTACCATGACAACATGATATTTCAAAACTTTCAATTTCATTTCAAGAAATCAACGGTTTTCATCATTTGAATTTACGCCAAAACAAGGCCCCAATAATGCACTCTTAAAATGCGTAGTCTATAGAAATATAATAGTGTTAATTTACTGCCCCCCCCAAAAAAATGCGGCCTTATAACTCTTGATCAAAAATAAGAATCAACTTCGACTTTTCACACAATGTTTTACTTACATCTCAACAAATTCTAGAAAATTACAGTATCAATTTGTAAATTAACTCTTGAATTATGAAACATATGCATTTTTAATACATGTATTTCGATTTGTGGATAGAAGTACCGTTAAACATACTAGTACTCTCTTATCTTGATACCACAATGATCAACATGTTCCGATCTATTGACATTGTTTTTGTCCCAAAATCATCATGAATGTCACCCACAAACCTATCAAGTGCAGTATCAAATTGGAGGAAATTCAACTTATTTTAAAATGGAAGCAAGTTTTCTGTATCCTAAAGACTTGAATTTTCATCAATATGATGGCCACCTTTCATGGCGGTTATCTTGTAAAATGGGCACGTTTCACAGCTCCAATTTTTTCTGACTTTTAGTACGTTACTTTACACAATACTTGGAGTCATAAAATTTGGAATTTTGTTATTTATTTTTTGTGATTAGTGATGGATATTTCAGTAGATCTGCTACTAGTAGTCTAATAGCGTACAATACAGTATTACATGTCCGTGTAATATAGTGTATTTCATTTCATACATCCACTTGAACCCTTTTCCCAAATTTCCACACTGTTAGTTTGAATGCATGTAGTGTTAACTGGGATTGATAAGTAATGTGATTTTAACTTTGGGAATGGCTCTTAGTTTGCCTTTGCAAAATGGAATCTCCTGAATAGAACTGAAAAAAGTCAAACAAACTGGAATACTGGCTCGTGTATGCAAGAGTGGATTGCACTTGTGTTTTCCAGGGGAATGGCGATGATACTTGTAGTCTGTCTGACTGATTCCAATCACTGTTCAGTGAGTTTGAATAGATTTCGTAAATGACCTTTGGCCCCACAGCCTGGAAAATCAGTTTCTGCATAGTAACAAGAGTTATTTATAAATTCATAATTCAGCCAATCAATGCTTGTCACGAGTGATGGCTATTCCTCCTACGCCGAATGACATGACATTTTCGTTCTATTCATTTTAATCATTTAGGCATAGCCTATTTTACAACATATAGAGAATAACCAGTCAAAGGTGAGGTATGGCTTTGGTTGATCAAGCGATTTGTAATGAGTCTTTCGCAAAGTATAGTATTGTGACAACAAACATCAGAAAACAACCTCAAACCGACCACAGTATATGTGCTGTTGCTAGTCTCGATTCCAGACGCTTCGATTTTTTTCTCCCTCCAAGTAGCAGTGCGGGTGCGAAGCACTCACACTTTGCGACGCAGTTGCACAAAACTAGTCTTCGTTCAAGACAGTTAAAGTGATAGGCTAACATTGTGGAGCTTCAATTAAAAAAAAAAAATTGTCAAAATTTTGATATCTGAGCTACATAGTAGTGTTCAAAGGGACAAATAAACACCCTAGAATACAAAAGTTTGGAAAGTTACACTGCCAATGGCAAGTTATACATGAATAAATAATAAAACTCAGGGCGAGTTTTATTAACTTAGGTGTACACACATTAGGCTATTCGCTGCCATGAGGGGTTGCGTGCAACCCCTATGATTCCTTATTGGTGCCTATTTTGTTCATTGGGGCTCCTTCGAGTGAGAAAAAGATGTTACAGAAATAAACTCATTTAGACTATGTTTTCTCACAATATTGGGACAGTATGTAAAATCACAATTTTTCAAGCATTTAAACTCGGTTTTAGGGCGCTGAAATGCTGGCAGACATTATTGTTTATCTCAGTGACGACCTTGTTCAATTTCTGAAATTGAGAAAGGTGCATTCTTCATCCCTATAGCCTATGAATTGTATGATCAGATCATTTTTCATTCTTAGTGTTAAATGACGTCATCTTATTTCATATTTGTAAATATGCGTTTTTTAACTGGCAAAATTGCTTCAAAAATTGAAAATTTGTACAACTTGTCAAAAGTTTTTTATCTGGTATACATTGTAGGCCACTGGTACCAAAACGTACAATATTAGTCTGACAATATAGTTGATTCTAAACATAATTTGCACAAAATTATTTGAATAAGATTTGCCGGGCAATTACATATGAGGTCAACACGTAAAAAGTGGGCAACTTTTTGAACAATTTGCCGTTTATTGGGGATAGTGAAATCTGCGGAACTATATATCGCTATCTCCGCAGACAGGGACAAGACTAATTACATCACAACTTTCAGATAAAATTCATTTCATATGGAATGGTTAATAATAGAATACTTTGGTGGATATTGAGTTATTGTTTTCTGTCAGTGACGTCATCGTCATTTGCATAGATTTCAAATACGCAGTGTTTTTGACTGCTAATCACTTGCGTGATAGTAAACATGTCTAGGCCTACTAAACTGATCATGAGCAATTATTGAATGTGTTGATGAACAATAATTATTAAATTATTCAAGTCTAACAATCCTCACTTATTTATGCTATTAATTAGATCAACTCATTTGCATAGTGTCTGAGTGCATTGCAAAACAGAAACGTAATAAAATGACGCTTTTGCAGAATTATGGGTGTTTTATTGAATTTATGGATTTTGCACGTTATACAATTTATTTAGGTAATGATATTGAGATGTTATATGAAAATTTGGGTAATCCAATCTTCAATGCAGTCAATAAGAGTCATTTAAAAAGTAAATTAATTTTACAATTAGTAGATGACTCATTGATATTAAATAATGCATATTAATGAACGACTTTGATTGTCAAAAAAATGTCTTCTTCTATATTTCCAACGATAGCCTACCTGAGTGTATTGATGGCAAATGACGGTCCGGTACTAGAACGATTACTTTGTTAATTGATATTAATATAATATTAAATAATTTGCTAGATATGAGTCTTGGTCTATGAAATAAATCATGAAATAGAGCAGATATGGTAAATTAATACAGAAAAGTAATACAGCCAAGTTTTCACGGTGGGATCCCTGGATTCAAATCTAAGAATCCTGTGGGCAGGCGTTGGTGCAAGGTGCAGCTAAAGCTCATTCACGTGGAGGGCAATAGGTGTAAGTCATTCAATCGAGAAATCTGGGGGTTGTTGAAGTCCAGTCCTGAAACTCTAAATTGTAAGAGTCAAATTAATCAAATTATAGATATCCCAGAAGAGACGAATTATGGTAAACGTGAGTTATTTCGGTTCTTTACTTATTCGAGGGAGAGGGATAGGGGGTAAGGGCTGTGAGAAAGTCATGATGATGAAAGTTAACTTCATTTTTCTGACAGTTGTAAATTCCTTCCAATCTTGAATCTGATCTGTGAGAGAAATGGGAACTTAGAGCTATATAACTAACATAGTGTTAACTGGTGTGGTGGTGGTGGTGTGGTGGTTATTGTGTGTGTTGTGGGGGGGGGGGGGGGGGGTTTTGGCAATACATTCATCTTTAACATGATTAAGGTTTCACGGAGGAGCCTTCATGATAATCAGGTAATAGTATATTACATGAATGGGAGGGATATGCGAGCGAGTTAAAATAATGATGGTTAACCTGAGCTTTGATGATTTTTGAAATCGCATTTTAGTGATGAAAGTAATATCTGAAAGGGGAAAGAGTGTAAATTGTATATGTGAGCAGCCATTTTAGCATGATGTGCAAGTAATGACCTAGCCATACTTTTTATTCCAAAATCTCTCAGTGAGTTGATTTTATTGGTTCAGTCATAATCTAACAATATCCAGTTCTTATTGGTATATACCATGATTGTTCCGTGGATGAATCTACTCAAAAAACACACGTATAGGTCTAAAGAGAATAACATTATTCAACAGTCAGTCCTATCGAAAATTGTATTTAATATATATCAACAGCATCATATATAATGTGAGTAGTAGTAGTAGTAGTAGAAAGTAGTATCATAATTATAAATAATATAATAGTATATAATAATATATAATATTATTATTATTTTATTATGTATTATTATTATATTTTATTATTATTATATGCATAATCATTATTATTATTATTAGTAGTAGTAGTAGTATTGTTATTGTTATTATATTATGGGGATTAAATCTATCGTGCCCCGATAAAATTAAATTGCTGGCCTGTTCATGCTCGATTCTCCTTAACACTTTGGGTGCTGGGCTAAAAATCCTGGTGTGTTAACCAGGGACTGGATTTTTTCGGACTTATGTGTATAACCTTTCCAAATTGTACGATTTTCTGTATAATCGCAAAAGCTATCAAGACAATACATTTTAACTCATTTATTTGGTTCATTTTGTATTTATTTTACGATAAATGTCATTGGTAGGAACTTCAGTGACATTTGCCATTCGAATTAAAAGATATGGATCAGATTGTCTTCTCGGCGAACAGGTTCGCCGATAGTACCTGGGTGAAGTCAACCCTGGGCGAACAGGTTCGCCGATAGCACTCAAAGTGTTAAGTAAATAAACTCAAGACAAATCCTTCCAGCCAGGAGATCCACTCCAGCTGGTGTACATGTGGTAAATCTTTCAACCAGTTTGGTTCTAAAGGCATTTTTTTATTTCTCCCAATCATGTCACTGAGTTTAACTACTGTACTTCCGTCATTTACGGCCCTTTCACCTATAAGGACGTAATATGAAACTAGCTGCGAAATTAATGGGTGAATTCGTGACGAACCATAATCGACGTGCCACTTATAAACACATGCACAGCATACATTCATTTTTCTGTGGTTGTCATTTCTGAGTGTCAGATTTTATTATGTCTTGTCGCGCAATGGACGAGTACCATATTAATTGTGCTGTCGACGAGAAGTCGACATTTGCAATGGCGTCGATCGGGGGGGGGGGGGCTGGGGCAGTCGCCTCCCATATAGAAATATTGAAGGCAAACATATTGACTTGCAGCACCCCTCCCCCATAATTTTGAAAACTTGAAAAATTCGTAAAACGTAATACAAGGATACAGTTAAAAAGCAGTGCATGGAACTACAAACTATTACAATAAAAATACTTGGCCGTACTAAGCATACACAAATTTCGATTTTTCTGGCGCGCTTCGAGATATTCTATATTTCAATCCGGTGCGCCAAACATTTTTGACATTTTCTTACTTTTGCCCTCGCCCCCACCTAATTCAAAAATGAATCGACGCCCCTGGACTTTTGACAAGCTTATGAGTTTACTCGTATTCGTTAAGGAGAATACACAGTACTGGTTGAGTACTTGCACAACAACATGATTTTAATATCAGCTGCTTTCAAACCTTCTGTGAACAGACGGTATTATTGAAATGTCACTATAGTACAGGAGAGAGAAGTTGAAAACAACAAAGCACTTCGTTTTTTACAAATCTGCTACACAAATCCCCACTGCTGACAGAGTATTAACACAGAAATCAATATGTGGGACTATGATCACTGTTGACAAACACACTTTAGCATTGGAAGGCAAAACCAATGGAAAACTTCACGTTTTCAAACTGCCAAGCCCTCAACATTATTGTTGTTATTATTACTTATTACTTATTATAATGGAATCTTAATATATAAATCATCTTTATTTCAAATCAAATCAAATTAAAGATGTAACAAACAGACACACCCAGGTCCTTTGCCGGAAGATAAGGAGATATTCCTTTTCACCCGGCAGTAGGCAGGGTTACAAACTCATAAACAAAACAGGTTTTAACAAACACAATGAATACATCAAAGAGGTAATTGCAGCCAGGCTGGCTTGTGTAATTGATCATATACATGTATAAAGGACAATGCTTTATTATTGCAGATATATAGTTGTAGACGGGAAGGAAGACCCAAAGGGACATGGGATCAACTCACTAGTAAGGCTTGTCCGGATCCTGCATTGATGAAATAATGATGTTAAAACAATGAACAATACCATGAATAGTGTTTTTAATGTATCTACTGTTTTCTTCTTCCCCACCCCTTCCCGATCATCCTGCTGCTCCTCCTCCTCCTCCTGCTTAAATTTCTTTGTTCCCAAATGGACCCCAAAATGTGAAGTGAAAACACCATCTATTCCCTGCCACTCCTCATTTTGACTTTGGGCCTTTGGTAATCTTTACTGTTGAAAGTGTCTAAAGGATAATAAAATGTAAGGAAAGAAACTCGAAATGTGTGCTACTCACAATATGGAAGTTAAACAGTCATTGAAAGACCTGTATCCTTCTTTTAAATATGCAATACCTCAGTTAATTAGTTATTAACATGATATCGGTAATCTCAGATTTCAAATGAAAGGTATGGTGAAAGTTCGTTGAATGGGATGGATCAGGAAATGCCCCTGCCCCCATCTCCACCCCGCCAACCGCCAACCAAACTTTTTCTTTTCATCAGCATGAATGACTATTTCTCCTCATCTCCCCTCATTCTACTGAAAGGATTTGTGTCATTCTCTTCCTCCAATATGATCAAGTTTATAGCACCTGAACTAGCTTCCAATACTCCGTACCTCATGTGAACATCAGCATCAATTCCCCTCTCATACTCAGAAAAAAGGTTTGCAGGATCAATTTGTTTGCCCCCATAGGTTCATTGTGGTGGCAGCCCCCTGCCCCGCCCCTCCCCTTCCCCTAAATCGATGCCCTAAACCCCTAAGAACCGAAGGGCAAACACTTATAAGAGTTATCAGTCCGGCTCATGTCTTATTCGGGATAAAAGCCTCGTCCCGATTGGGACTGTAATACGCCAAAACGGGCTGATGAAAAAAACGGAAAGGTCAAATCCCATGAACGTAATTGGGCAGTTGTCTGCGACTCTCGGTTTTCTCACAAAATAAGGTTCCCGTCTCTTAAAATAATTTTGGGGGCTATTTTTACACCGGATTATTTATACTTGTATATTATTACATCGATCTGTAGTTCAGTTTTTGTTTTTTAGTCTAGCATTCTGAAATACAAATATTTTACATTATTCCAACATAGTCTCAGAACTCGAACATCGCCTTGGCTCCATATTCACAATCAACGCCAATAGACCATTTTTCATAATGTCTGCAATTTTCATGCATAACCTTTTTTAGACAAAGGTTACGCTGACACCTAATAGCTTGCGCGAGGCTGGCAGAGGGCTTGCCGCGAACATAGCAACACACGCAATCGTATCCAGGTGGCACCTTTCAGTATTGAAAATGTCCATTACGTACGGCAGCCCATCTGAGAAGAAATATCTCGTCATAGAGCTTCGGAAAGGACAAAAACATCCATAAATTTGAATAACATTATTGAAACTGGTTTATTTCGCTATTTGATTTATCGTAAGCAGGCTTGAAATGAAGATTATATAAATTTGACCTGTACAATGATGGCGATCGCCAGCTGAAATATCGCACAGAACTATGCAAAAGTATTAGCGTCTGCTCATGCGTGCAGAAGGCCATCGTTCCCGTTTTGTGAGTTAAAGACAAAGCCGATGCGGACGTCGCCATATCACATTAGAAACCTTTGCCGGACTGGTTATGGTGAACCTATACAACTCAAAATTGGACAGAGAAATTTGGAATAAAAGATTAGGATGGGCGTTTCATTAACTGATTTGGACATGACCAGAGCGCGTCGATCCTGACAACTTTAAAAATTGATAAATATGAAATGCAAATATACGTTTAAAAAGCTTTGAAAGCATAAACATGCATAAAAAATACATTAAAACATACAAAATGTCCAAATTTTGTATCGCAATTTTGGCGCGCGGAAGCGCACCGAAAATTTTGGACCTTATTTCACTTTTGCCCCTCCCCATCCGAAACATGGATCACAGCCCGCTGATCATGACACCCCTCTCCCTACGCGGACAATCTTGAGTAATTTCACCTACCTTCTCAGTCCTCTTCCCGTTTTCAACCAATTGACATTTTCAGCAAAATAAATGGTTTCCCAAATCTCACGCTCAGGTTACTATCCCCATTATTTAATCCTCTCTTGTGAAAACTCTCCATCCCCAATGTAAATGTTACCCTCATATTAGTCTGTCAGGCTTCCCTTCCGTGAAACTTTACATATTGAAGACGTGAATGGTGCAACACCACCTTCTAACTCCCCCCCCCACTTCCCCCACCACTGCGACACAGTCCATTTAGTTTTGATAGGCTGACAAATTTTCCATTTTCCTTCCACTGACTCAAAATTTGCATCACGTTTGAAAATGAAATAATACATCTAATCATATAATATATAACCTAAGTCATGTTGTTGTGAGAGAGATATGCATTTCAGTCGATACTGAAACTTCTTGATCTAGCTGGAACGGAATGGAACAATCTCTTCAGCTATCAAACTAGCTGACCTGTGCTCCAGTGGCTGGGGGAAAGTGTGCCTGGGTCGGTGTTATAAGTGTGTTGCAAACCATGCAGGCCGGCGGGGCCCGGACGGATTGCCAAACCAATTCACGTCTTCAACATACGTGTAAAGATCTTCACGGACGGAGGCCTACACGACTAATATGAGTGGGTAACAATACATTTGGGGAGGCGAGATTTACAAGAGATCTAATTGAATGATAGTAAACCTGAAGCTTGAGATTGGAAACATTTCATTGCTGAAAGTCAATTGGCTTGAAAAAACGTGTGAAAGGTAGGTGAAAATTACTCGATTGTCCGGCGTAGGGAGGGGGTGTCATGATCAGGGGCGTCGATCCATGTTTCGGATGGGGGAGGGGCACGGCAAAGTTGAAAATACAGGATCCAAAATTCTCGTGTGCGCTCCGCGCGCCACAATTGCAGATACAAAATTTGGACCTTTTTGTATGTTTAATGCGTATTTTTATTTGCCATGTTTAGTGCTTGTCCAAAGCTTTTTTACAGAAAAGTATATTTGCATTTCATATTTATCACATTTTTAAAAGTTGTCCAGGATCACGCCCTCTGAGTCATGATCCCAAATTCAAGTTAATGAAACCCATCCTTTAATTTTTATTTCCAAATGTTCTCTGTCAATTGTGATGCTTTGTGTATCGGTCACCATAACCAGTCCAGGCAAAGTTCTACATCGGCGATGATCCCGGCCACGTCCCGATCGGCTTGTCTGTATTCGACCAAAACGGGGACGATTTGCCTCTCTGTTACGCCATGAGCAGACGCTAATACTTTCCCAGAGTTCAGGGCGATATTATCACTGGCGATCGCCATATTACAGGTCAAATTTATATAATCTCATTTCAGCTGCTTACCGAGATGAATCAAATAGCGAAATAAACCAGTTTCATAATTATTCAAATTTATATGTTTTGTCTTCGAAAGCCTGAGTGACGCAGATAGTTCTTCCAGCATTCCATACGAATACATTTCAATACTGAAAATGCCAACACTGGCATTACCATTAGCTGTGCTATTCCCGGCAAAGCCTCTGCCAAGCGCCGGCAAGTATGTAGGTTGTCAAGCAGACACCTGTGTCAAAAAGGTATGCATAAAATGTTGCATACATTATGAAAATGGTCTATTGCGTTGATTGGAAATGGAGCAAGCGACTGTTCGACGTTCTGGACTATTTTGAATAATGTAATATTTGTATTCAGAATCTAGACAAAAAAACAAAACTGAACTACAGATTCGATGTAATAATATACAGTATATAATAATCCGTTTTTGTTAAAAAAGCCCCCAAATTTATTTTAAGAGACGGGAACCTTATTTTTGTGGAAAACGAGAGTCGCAGACAACTCTGCCACCAATTACGTTCATGGATTTACTTTCCCGTTTTTTTCATCAGCCCGTTGTGCGTATTACGAGTCCCAGATCGGGACGAGGCTTTTATCCGAATAAGAATGAGCCGGATTTGCCCTCGGTTCTTAGGGGTTTAGGGCATCCATTGAGGAAGGGAGGGCGGGCAGGGGCTCAGCCACACATATGAACATATGGGGAAACAAAATTGAATCCGCAAATTTTTTCTGAGTATGAGAGGAATCGAGCTCATGTCACATGACGCGTACGGAGTATTGGAAGCTAGTTCAGTGCCTATAAACTTGATCATAATTGGGGAAGAGAATGACACACAAATCCTTTCAGTAGAATGAGGGGAGATGAGGGAGAAATGTCAATTCATGCTGATGAAAAGAAAAAGTTGTCGTGGCGGTTGGCTGGTGGAGATAGGGGGCAGGGGCATTTTCCCTGAATCCATCCCATTCAGATCGAACTCTCCCATCACCTTTCATTTGAAATCTGAGATTACCGAATAATCATCGTTAATAACTAATTAACTGAATTGCCATATTTAAAGAGGATACAGGTCTTTCAATGACTGTTATAACTTCCATATTGTGAGTAGCACCACATTTCGAGTTTTTCTACAGTTTATATATCCTTTAGACATTTAACAGTTCTAAATATTACCAAAGGCCCAAAGTCTGAGAGTATGCAGATAGATGTTTTCACTTCACATTTTGAGGGTCCATTTGGCGGAACAAAGAAATTTAAGCAGGAGGAGGAGGAGGAGCAGCAGGAATGATCGGAAGGGTGGATCAGTAGAACATTTAAAAACACTATTCATGTATTTTCATTGTTTAACAGTCATTATTTCATCAATGCAGATCGGACAAGCCTTATTGAGTTCGCCCATGTCCTTGGTCTTTCCTTCCCAGTCTACAAACATATTTATATTTGCCAAATAAGATTGTCTATATTACAGTATGATGATCATTACACAAGCCAGCCCTGGCGCAATTACCTCTTTGATTGTATTCATTGTGTTTGTTAAAAACCTGTTTTGTTTATGAGTTATGTAACCCTGCCTACTGCGGGTGAAAAGGAATATCGCCTTTAAAATCTTCCGCAAGACCTCGGTGTGTCTGTTGCTTAACTCTTTAATTTGATTTGATGTTGAAATAAGTGATTTAATATTAATATTCCATTAAATAAGCTAATAGCACACACACAACAACAATAAGTTGAGGCTTTGCGCAGTTTGAAAGTAAGTCCAATTGGTTTTTGCCTTCTCCAATGCTAAAGTTCGGTTTTCAACATGTGATATAGTCCCAATATTGATTTCTGACTGCTAATACTCTGTCAGCAGTGGGGATTTGTTGTAGCAGATTTGTAATAAAAACGAAAGTGCTTTGTGTTGTTTCAAACTTCTCTCTCTGTACTATAGCTGATCATTCATCAATACGTCTGTTACACAGAAGTTTGAAAGCACTGATATTAAAATCAATGTTGTCGTGCACAGGTACCGTCAACCATAGCTGTATTCTCGCTTAAACGAATTACGCAGTTTAAAAACTCATAGCTTGTCAAAAGTCCAGCGGGCGTCGATTCATTTTTGGAATTAGGGGGGGCGAGGCAAAAGAAGGAAAAATGTCCAAAATGTTATGCGACCGGATTGAAATTATAGAATATCTCGAATGCGCGCTCAGAAAAAATCAACTTAGTACGGCCAAGACTATTTTCTTTTAATAGTTTGTAGTTCCATGCACTGCTTTTTAACCTGTATCTTGTATAACGTTTACGAACATTTTTCAGTCCAGTTTTTCAAAATTATGGGGGAGGGCGTGAACTGGTGCCGAAGTCCAAATGTTGCGCCCTCAACTATTTATAGATGGGAGGCGACTGCCCATGCCCCCCCCCGATCGACGCCATTTCGAAATGTACGAACTTCCTCGCGACCACATTAATTATAGTACTCGATCTTCATTTGCGCAACATAATAAAATTGACCACTCGAAAATGACAACCACAGACAAAGAATGTACTGTGCATGATTTATTATGTGGCAGTCATTATGGTTCGTCCGAATTAACATTAATTTCGCAGTAGTTCATATTACGTCTTATATGTGAAAGGCCCACGTAACATATGACGGAAGCTACAGTTAGTTTAAACTCAGTGACAATGATTGGGAAAATAAAAAATTGCTTTAGAAACCAAACTGCGTTGAAAGATTTACCAACATGTACACCAGCTGGATGGATCTCCTGGTGGAAGGATTTGTCTTGATTTATTTACTAATTTGAGTGCTATCCGGGCCGAACCTGTCGCCCAGGTTTGACTTTCACCAGTTACTATCTGCGAACCTTGCCCGAGAAGACAATCCGATCGCCACTATCTTCAAATTAATAAAATACAGAATGGCAAAGCCTAAAGTTACACTACCAAATTACATTTATCGAAAATAAATACAAAATGAACCAAAATAAATGAAGATATAAAAAAAAATGTATGTCTATAATAAAGAAAAATAAATAAATTCAAAAATATAATAAAGAAATACGAATAAAAAGATATAATCCAATAATCCGAAAAAATTCCAAGTACACAAACCTGAGAATATAAACACAAAAAATAATTAATTACATAGTAGCCGCACCCAAAGGTTATGAGGAAGAATTTCGGAGCATGAGACAGCCACACACTCATACGCGGGGCAGATTAGATTTAATCCCCATAATAATAATAACAATAACAATACTACTACTATTAACTAACACACACACTAACACTCGATACATAAATATAT
>JZLH01S0024902.1:35795-57934 GCA_001188425.1 Eucidaris tribuloides | reverse complement strand
ACGCACGGACGCACGGACGCACGGAGGCACGGACGCACGGACGCACGGACGCACGGACGTACGGACGGACAACCCGAAAACATAATGCCTCCGGCTCCCTTACGGGGCGGAGGCATAAAAATCTGTCATACCACCAGGGCATTACTCTTACTGCACACTGGATTAAAACTGCTCCCAGACCTGGCTAGGCTGAGGCAAAAACTAACGTACAACTTGAAGTGACTTTATTCCCTCTGTTAAATTTGAAATATCTTGAATAAATGATTTTTCCCTGACTTTCCATGACTTTCTGTTGTTTTTTTTTTTTTTTAGGATTTTGAAATTCCCTGCCTTTCCAGAAATTCCCTGACCCGTACGAACCCTGTGAATGCCATAAGTGATGTAAATACTTCAATCTAAACTTTGGACTTGTTTAGTACACACAAGCTATTGTAAATATAATACATTATATTCTGTAGGTCAAGGACACACAAGTAAGAGAGTGCACTTGATCAATTGTCACATGACGTAGTAAACAATAAAGTATTGTGACGTCTCGGCTGCAACTGCTAACCCTGTTTCATCAGGCAAAGTAAAAGACCGCTGTTCACATGTCGTTTATAACACTCTTTCCACATTGCTTCACGAAGGCTAACAGTTGCAGCCAAAACATCACAATACTTTGCTTGCTACATCATGTGACAATTAATTTTGTGCACTCTCTTTATTGGTCGACCATGATGATCAACCTTTTCCATTCTGTTGATATACAAGTATGTTTAGATTCCAGATTTCAGAATGACATTGAGCAGCAAACCCAACAGGATGTGTCAGAAAACCCAGGAAGCCACATTGCACCATGTCTGTGTAATTACCAGTGTTGTGATTTCGAGACCAAAGTTTGGAGGTCTCGGTCTTGGAAGGAAAAAGTCTTGGTCTCGGAGGTGCAAGTCTCGGTCTCGACAATCAAGGTCTCGGTCTCGGAACAAATGTTCAAGGTCTTGGTCTCAGTCTCGTGACCATTGCAGTGATGTGATCTCGAAGTCTCGGTCTCGACACCAAATTTTGGAGGTCTCGGTCTCGTTAACACAGATCTTGGTCTCAAAACTCAAAGTCTTGGTCTCAGACCCAGTCTCGACACTCAAGGTCTCGGTCTCAGTCTCCGAACAAATGGTCAAGGTCTTGGTCATGAAATCAAGACTGAAACCATTGAAGTACTGTTGTGATCTCTAGGTCTTGGTCTCGGTCTTGAGACCAAATTTTGGAGGTCTCGGTCTTGAAAACACAGATCTCGGTCTCGAAACTCAAAGTCTCGGTCTCGGTCTTGGAAGGAAAAAGTCTTGGTCTCAGAAGTGCAAGTCTCGGTCTCGACAATCAAGGTCTCGGTCGTGGAATAAATGGTCATATTCTTGGTCTCAGTCTCAAAATCGAGACCGAGACCATTGCAGTGATGTGATCTCTAAGTATCGGTCCCGAGACCAAATTTTAGAGGTCTCGGTCTCGTTAACACAGTCTCGGTCTCGGCTCAGTCTCGGAAGTGCAAGTCTCAGTCTTGACACTCAAGGTCTGGGTCTCAGTCTCGGAACAAATGGTCGAGGTCTTGGTCTCGAAATCGAAATCGAGACTGAGACCATAATTACACTTAGGATATAATGAATGTTGGGACTTTTCCAGCTGGTCCTAGGACTACCCCCCCCCCCCCCAACGAAGACAACTTTGCAGGGGATGACTCCCATCTGACAACTTCCCTTGAAGACACCCACCCCCCCCCAAAAAAAAAAAACTCCCCAGGAGGAGTTATCAGTTTAAAAAAATCTGAGTTGACCTCGGGGAGGAGTCCCTGGGGAAATTGCTCTCAGGGGCAGTTGTCCTCCAGAGAAGTTGTCCCTGAGGGGAGATGTCCTCCGAGAGAGTTATCCTGATACATTCCAGCAAGTTACAAAACCTGTAGGAGGAAAAATATGATTGTTGCAGCACACAAAGGATACTGTCGGGAGTCTTGATAACATGGGCCAGGCCAGACCATGGTTCCCGGGGGTCGGTGTAACGTAATCGCAATTCATCACCGTGCATCAGTTTCAGATCTGGGGGAAACAAAACAGAATGAGATATAGTTATGACAGATTTGTAGGATGCGGATGCATGCGCAAGAAACTTGAAATATGATCTGATGGATATAAACTACAACAAATGGATTAATCAATCGATTGTAAGTAGGTGTGTTGGGGATAAATCTTTCATTACTCAAGGCTCGATATTAGCACTTGCCCGCTTGCCCGGGGCAAGTGAAATTTGATGTTCTATGGGGGAAACATGTCCAAGAATGTTACCAAAAGTGAAATTATATGTGAAATACTGTATATTGCACCTTTTGTACCTGCCAGTACGAAATAAACTTGCAGTGCCATAGGAAAAGCCTTAGTGGTGGAAGTTAGTGAGAAATAATATGGTTTGTTTGTATTATTTGATATTTTCTGGCAAGTATATTTTTCTTTTGGGCAAGTAGAAATATGAATATAATAATTTTACTTGCCCAAAGGGCAAGTCAATTAAAAAGTTAGTGTGAAGCCCTGCATTACTTATCAGCACACACATTGCTCTTGGGTTTTGAATACAGACAAGCAAAAAGCAACCATAAATGAAGCAAAGAGTATCCATAGATATACCAAAGAAAACAGTTTGACTTCCAATTAATGTCGTATCTCCCCAAAACGCAATTCTCTGGCAGCTGTGATGTTGTGGCATACTTATCCCATATACTCAAGATCTTACATGTACCAAGGTATTTCAGCAACACACTTTAAGTCTGCTCCAAGTAATGATAATCACAACTTTTTTAAAACACCCACTACTAGAACAGAAACATAGATGAACTGGAGTATTGGTTGATGATGGAAAATCTTATATTAGAGTTTCACATATCATTGGTTTCCAAGTGAAAGCATATTACATTTGCATTATAATATGGGAACAGTTCATTTCCAATGAAATAAACAGTTGTAGGGCCTTAGTGTTGTAATCAGGGTTGGCTATTTCCCGGTAAATTCAGGTATTTCCCACCCAGGCGGGAAATACTGGGAAAAACCAGGAAGTGCTGGGAAGTACTCAAGATGTATACAGAGGTACATGGAAATACTAGAAAATACTAAGGAATTACATGGGCAATATCTGAGAATATTAAAGAAGTGTATTTCATAATTTTTCCCTATATTTCCAACTATTTCCCATTTTCCTCAAAAATTATCGAGGCGGTATTTACCGGTATTTACCGCCAGTATTTCCCGCTCCGGCCAACCCTGGTTGTGATATTCACAATCAACGCTGTCCCACATATAGATTTCTGTGTTGGTACCTTGTCAACATGATGATTTGTGTAGAGGTTTTGTTTCAAACAAAGTGTTCTGTTGTTTTCAATTACTCTCTTCTGCAATAGAGTAACATTGTCAGAATACCTAATCTTCATACATGACTTAAAAACAATTGAAAGTAAAATTATTGTTCTGTAGTACTCAGTCTTATCTTTTAACATACCTTCTTTCTTGGGGAAGTTAAAGCTGGCCCTGGTCTTGCGATTGAGACCGATGTCCCAGCGAACCGTGACCCCCTCCTGAGTCTGAGTCTCCTTCAGTTTCCTGTCATAGTCGGCTTCCATCTTCACCAGAGGACCAAAGATGTTCTGGTACATGTAGGCATCTTCGTATCTGAACACCAAGAAGACAACCAAACAAAACCAGTGATTACGTCTGCATATAAATTCACTATTACAAGATATGTCGGACAGTAACATTTGTGTGATTCCATTTGATGCGACAAGTACAATTATTTTAATAATAGCAACACGTTTATATAAAATTGTCTTGCCAGCAGGGCAAATTTCTGGGATACTCTGAGCCTTTGTCAATGGTAAATCAACTTCTATATGCATGGATAAGGGTGCACTGGTGCAGATCTGGCAACACAAACGTATTTAATGTGGTGCTTATACACGCGGCAATAGGCCAAGTCCATCAGCACCACATGAAAGAACCAAATACCCGCCTCCTCTGTGGCTGAGAATAGTTAAAGTTGCAACAAAGCCAACCCAGAACTTAGAGCTCATCTTAGAGCTGACAATTCCAACTTGTGAGCTCTAAATATCAAACTAGAGCCAGTGTAGCTAATCGTATTGGTAACTGGAGGTGGTCTGGTTTGTGATACTGCACCGAGGATGCTGCTGCCATTATCACCGTTATGATCATCATTACAATCGCCACCACCATCATCATTACCACTACCACTACAGCTACCACCAAGACTACCACCACCACTACCACCATCATCATCTTCATCACCACTACCACCACCACCACCAAGACCTTCACCCACCACCACCACCACACCACCATCATCATCATCATTATCAGCATCACCACCACCACCACCACCACCACCATCACCATCATCGTTACCACAACCACCACCATTCCCATCAATCATCTTCATTACCACAACCACCACCACCACCATCACCATCACCATCACCATCACCATCACCATCACCATCACCACCACCACCACCACCAAGACCTTCACCCGTCACCACCATCATCATTACCACCACCAACATCTTCATCATCATCATCATAATCCTCATCACAACCACCACCACCACCACCATCAACATCACCATAACCACCATCAAAACCACTATGACCGCCACCACCACTACCTTTGTCATCATCGTCGTCGTCGTCCTCATCATCATAATCATCATCACCACAAAACCCACCACCACTACTACCACCACCAGTTAAGTAGGAAACCCTTCATACCTCAGCATGACAGATGCAGGCTCCTCATCCACTCCCGGTTTTTCCAGATCCTCCAGGATGGCTTCCGGATTCTCCTTCCACAGCTCCTCCAGTCGGTTGATCTGAGCCGCCGATATCTGACGCGCTCGAAGTTGTTCCTGCTCCGTTGGGATCTTCACCAACCACTTGAGGAAGCAGCGGTCCTGGATCAGGGGCTGCCACTGACTCGGATCCCTGAAAAACGGACGAACATGGAGAGGGGAATGAAACATGTAAAGACAAATTGGACAAAAAATATGAACAATGTAACAGCAATCTTAACCCATTATTCCGACATTATTATTTGCAAAAATAATTAATAATGTAAAGATTATATAAATCTTCACCTCTCACAAAAAGTTTTGGGTGCGCAAAGTCAGGTTTTGTGATAATAAGGGATGATAAATATTAATTTACGCAGCCCTCAAACTAGTCCGACTCTTGGTCAAGATTTGTGTATTATCTAGTGAAAACTGAGTACCTGGTGATCAAAGCTTACAAGCTCAAAAACTCACACCAATGTACTGCATTTCCATTATATTGTTCTCACGCATCCATTGATTTGCCACTGTATTGTCATCACAGCTTTAGTGCCAATGTCATGTTTTTTAACAAATTGGCGTATCTATTCTACAATCTAAACCTGGCATGGGGGGGGGGAGGGTTAATGGCCCTTACCAATTCATGTCTTTGAGGTTGCTCTGGGTGGCGCACGGCTGGCGACAGAGAAGAACAACCACGGAGTCGGCCTTGGCGGGGATGAACCCCAGCAAGAACACGTTGCGGCAGCCACAGTTGTAGCATTCTAGGACGGTCTCACCGAGGGGGCTGTCCTTGTGCAGCGTCACCTCCTTGCACTTGGCTCGTACCAGATGGTTGATGATGTGGCTGAAGGAAGAAATCAAAAAACAGAAATGTCACTGAAGGTGATGATACTAATACACAGCTTTTACATAGTGCATAACACATCAAGTGAAAATGTCCCTATGCACCCCCATCACGTCCTTGACTTATTGTCATAATGAGCTGTTACCATGGCAATGCAGTTTCCAATGCAGTCTCCAACACATTCGAAAAATGTGTTTTGCACATCTTCACCCAAGACCACTGTGTGTGCCAAATTTCTCATGAGCATTGGTAGTTTGATCCGTAAGGTTTGCAATAGACCGGTTTAATTCCTAATGTAACAGACACAGGTCTTCACTGTGCCACATTAACTTAATATTAATCTACATGTACGAAATGGAATACACTGGAAAAATTCTGAAGTGACCGTTTGAAAAAACTCAGTTCACAAGACGGTTAGTACAGTGTAGTGTACATGTAGGAGGTGTGACAAAAGAGAAATGAGATTGTGACAGCCATGCCTATGAAGCAGTGTTAATTGACCGACCGCCCATGTCACTGTGTTGCGCAATATCTCGTCAACATTCTGCCATAATATTGTTCACCTGTACTTGGGCTATAATTGTATGGCACGTTCCTGTTATGCCCTGTCACAAAAGTAGATGAGGCACAAACATGGAGCAGAGAATTAATCCGAAGTTCCTGGTTCAGTGGTTCAGTGAAACTGAGTATCCCAAGTTTCTCCGGGAGGTTTATGGAGAAATTGCCATGTCGTGGGTGGCATGTAATAATCACAAACTCTCGTATTCCTTTGCAATTAGCTATCTGTTTAAGAATTCACTATTCAAAATTCAATTCTATGTGATACACAGTCACATATGCACCTGATGATTATGAGTGGGAGACAAAATTATTTTTTGATGAATAATAATTCACACAAAAAAAATCTGACAAATCCCTCATAATGTCAGTCTGACCTCTTTAATAAATAAATAAGGACACATACTTAGGTACGTTCTAACTGTAGAACTATTCAAACATGCACATTTATATGCGTAAATAGCATTTCCAGGATAAGGGAAGCAGCAAGCCATTAATCCATAACATGCTGCAGCATTTTTCAGTAGAACCACATTGAGCAACGTTGGGAGTGTACAGTCAACTTCGAACAGCTATAACTTTTTACACAATCAAGACGGAGAAAGGAGTTGGGTGCAGAAGTTGTAAATAAAAGTATCCCCTTTCTAACAATATAACTTTTACAATTAAATGTTGTGGGTATTTCTAAATTTCTACTGAACTTTGTGAAGTTATGTATTTCAAATCAAGTAATGTCCACAGATGTACAGAAAAGTCATATTTTTCCCCAAAAATTGATAAATCTTTTGAATTTGTATGAAAGTATCCAATGTAAACCCTTATTGTTTTTTAAGTGATTTCACGAGGCCTGTTCCTCTACTATGCAAAAGTGTAAAATGATACTGTTATACCTTTTATTCTTATAACACTAATTGTAAGGGTACTAATTGTGGTGCAAACTGCACCAGTGATACATGAAAGACTGTGTCCATGATTTGGACCACGAAATGAACTTATTAACCAAATAAGCTAAAATCATTTTACATTGATATAAATCTTCTCCTCCCACAAAAGCCTTGGGGCCGAAAGTCAGGTTTCATGAAAATAAACATTGATAAACTTCAAACAGAATGCGGATGTAACACCGCAAACTGAATTTGAAATTATCCAACCATTAAACTAGTCTGACTGCCAGACCTGAATCATGTATCTTCTCATGAAAACTGAATACCCACTGATCAAAGTTCACAAGGTAAAAAAATTAACACCAGTTCAATTGGGTGATTGCCAATTGTCATGCAATCTTTGCTATGATTGGACTGTACCAACTTCAAAATTAGTGGGTGAAAGCTACAGTCAGTTTTTGATACCTGGACCATTATTACAAAATACAACTTGACCAACAACCCACGTACTAATAATTTATTGTTCATATTTCAAAAACTTCACTATGTATGAATCCTAAATTTTGAACACTGCATTTTTATGTACCTGTCTTTGAGTTGGATCAAAATCTGAGCAAAACCAGTTTTGTGTGCAAATAAAAAACACAGCGTATGACCCTCCCACTTGGAGAAATCACTACTCACTGGACATACATGCACACTCATGTTGCTTACCTGCCAGACGTGTTGCCGCGCCCATTGCAAAACCACTTCTTGGTTCCGTTACACAGAACTACTGCTGCTGGATCATGAATCCCACAGTACCTGAATACAAGAATTATTGGAAGTGAGACAAAAACAAGTGAATGACTAATGAAGTTTAGATAAATGTTTCAATGCATCCTGGAATAGACTCACGAATTGACTGGTATTATTTTTTGGTACATGTAGTTGTCATGAAGCTGCGAACACCTTCACTGAAAACAAAAAAAAGACTGCTTTTCCCTCACAGTTTCTCTACATGGGTGGAAGTCATGTGAATTATTCTACTGTGGTGGGTATACGTGTACATGTACATACATGTTGTACAGTACACAAACATAAAAACACCGAGTGTAATCTACATGTAGTTGAAATATACTCACAGCCCAAATAAATTATCCTATTCCTCACATAACAAAGACAGATTAATACTTTGAGATACAGAAAACATACATGTACAACCACAATCAAATGAGGATTCACGATTTTGAATTTTCTATTAATGCCCTCATAAGTTAAGATAGGCAAACACTCTACCCTACTTTAAAGTTCAATGAAAATTGTTATAAATTCACCTGCTATTTAAAAAAAATACATTGAAAACCACATTGTTAATTTACTGTGCCTTTTTACGCACAGAAACCATCACGGATCATGAATAATGGTTTGTACATACATGTATGACAGGTAATGTACAAAGTATGAAAGTACATCACAGGAAAAAAAAATGAAAAAAGTGCACCCCCTCCCCAAGCAGTTGTAATTATGATACCACAATAGACTGTTTTCACTGTCTTTACCCCAATTACAATACAGACAGCTGAGACACTATTGTTTGCTTTGTTTTCAGTCTTGACCAATCAGCTAATGAGTGGTTAGACCATATGATCAGCATTTAACCCTTACCATGCCACATCAATCTGTGGCTAAGCAACATGAGGATTCTTCCATCTAATTTCTAAAATTATAAAAACAGCTTTTGATAGTTATTCTGCAAACACAACACAAGCAGTGCTGCTGTGATTGTTAAACGCAAAGGAAATCACAGAGAAAAGTAACCAAAATTACTATTGTGAAGTGTAATTGTACAACTGTACCAAAAGTCAACAATGGCAGATAATGGGTAAATGTTAGCATTTGATTTTAAAGTAAAATTCTTTGGAATTACGTTTGTAATATAAACCTATATGTATAAGATCTATCAATGCCTTGAAAATTGCTCTTTCTGAAACTTTCCCATTTTTTAGACATGTAGAATGCAACAGGGACCCCTAACATTTCCCAACTACACGTACATATGGCTATATGTTCTCTGACAATTTGAAGTTAAATATCACAATTTGTCACTTTTAACAATTTTCAGTGGGTTTGATGTTGCTTTCAGAATTTCCAACATCTGGGGTAGCTACAGAATACTTTGTGAACAACTGACAAAAAAAATTGTCTAATCGACCAAAAATACACTTGGGCTTTTAGGTAACACACTCATGAGCATAAATCCATAAAGAGAAATCCACATGTTTGTTAGGATCAAATCTGAAGTTGCCTACTTGCACGCATGAGTTGGGAGATCCTTGGACATATAGGCCGCTTCATCTTCATCCTCCTCAAATGTCAGCTCCTTGACTTGCTGTCCGACTGCCGTCACGCTATCATCCAAACCATTGGGTTGGCTGGCATCAATCTGTACAAGGAAAATTACAAAATCAAATCAAATGTATCTTGATCCATTTCTATTTCAGCTGACAAGTCAAGATGGGGATATTTTTGTGTGCCCAGAACGACATGAAGGCACACACGCTTGCGTACAAATCTCTGTGAGCGCGTCCACAGTTGGCGCATTTGCGTCATTCTTCAAGGCACACAATGATAATACTAAGAGGGTTGCAGCCTGCAGGTTTAGCAGGTTAGTTGAAAGGGGGAACATCATTTACAATACAGCACCAGTGCATTGGACAGAATTTAGATTGTGGAAGAGTGGGAAAATATATTTCTGTAACATGTATCTGATCATCGAAGGAGATGGCCAAGGCATGTGACTTCATGTCTAGTGTGGCAACCAATGAAGAAGTGTATATCCACTGCCCAGTCACCTCACTGATCATAAAATCTTCTTCTTGGAACTGGTCGGCAGATTCCTCCTCTTATACTCAGCCATCTTCTTAGCATCTCCCTAACCCCCGAGCCGAGGGCACTGCCACTTCATGGCAGTGCCCCGCAGAGGTATGTATGCTTTTCGACATGATCAGGAGCGATCGAGTTGGAGTGCACACGCGTCTGGTGAACGGTAACATTAGCGTCGTGCAGCCGATTCAAGCCTGGATTCAAGTCAGAAGTACGTGCGAGGAAACATGTAAATTTTCGCAGTTATTGAACCTGGATCTAAATTTGATTTGTCCGGCAAAAATTGCTTGTATCTTTCCTATAAGCAGACATATTTTGGCGAGTATTGCCGTTTTTTTATTTTACCTTGAATTTTTTTTTACCTTGAAAGTAGGCTTAAAGTTATACACAACTTATTTGCCCCTCTGCATTCTGAAGTTGGTACCTATAACTTAGATCTATTTGGCGTTGAGTGGCATGGGTGGAGCATGGACAAAGGAAGTTCTCATCAGGATCATACATGTTCAGAGATTTATTCCACACCTTTTCTAACCGAGATTTGAACATGTTGACAGACTGGCTGTTGACGACTTTGTTGGGGCCTGGAGTCATCCCAGGTTAGGAAGTTCACCTCATTTCAATTTCGGCAAATTGGATACCAACCATCACGGCATCAGATCATAATCCATATGCACTTAGTTTCCCCCAAATGAAATATTGACAATATTTCTGTGGTTGCTTTTGCTCTCTCCCATATATATCAATCGCTCCACACAACGTACTCTTCATGCTCTTGTTTGTTACTCTATTTTCTGTAAAAGTTTCAGACCCCCTGCTCGTTGTTGTTGGCATCTGGTTTGTAAATTGTGCTACACTGACCTGCAGACTGACATGACTGATTAGATTTAAAGGCAAGGTTCACCCTGACAACAACTTGATTTTAATAAAAGCAGAACAATAAGAGAAACATATGAATGAAAGTTTGGCGAAAATCCACCAAAGAATAGCGGAGTTATGAACTTTCAAAGTTTTAAATATGTGACGTCACATGCGAGCAGCTCCCCCATTGTCATGTATTATAAATTCCGTAAATTGCAATTTTCTCAGATAATTGTAAATGATGTTTCCTGTGCATTCATTATATAATTAGAAACGTTATTTCCTACATACTTCTATGAAAACGAAACATTCAGTTATCATGAACCAATAAAAAGTGGCAATTTATTGAATTAATATTACATGACATTATGGGGAGCTGCTCGTATGTGACGTCACAAAATTAAAAATTTGAAAGGTTATAACTCCGCTATTCTTTGGTGGATTTTCGCCAAACTTGCGTTAATATGTTTCTCTCATTGTTCTGCTTTTATTAAAACCATGTTGTTGTCAGGGTGAACCTTGCCTTTAATTCCTGAATTAGATTTAATGTTAATCATGTTAATAGATTTGATTGACTGTATTTTTCATGACAATTGAAAAACAGGAATCATAATTACCTGACTTTGGGACTGTGAAGCCAGGTCCAGTTGGGAGGCTTGGCTCTGTGATGCTTGAGTTTGTGAAGGAAGTGTAAAGTCCCCCACATTGAACTCAAAGTCGGTGCCCTGCGTGTCGGCACCTATCAACTCATTTTCTTCCGTGTCCAAAAATGTGAGCCCGAGACTCTGCGAGCTCGGTCCGTACGCGTCCACGCTCATATTTTGAGAGTTCTTCCCACCAATGTACTATTGAACTATCACATTCACAGACGGCTAGTGTTAGGTGACGAATAAAACAAAAACAGTGGTTAAGAAATGGACAAAAAAGAACGTCGATTTTTCGAAATGTCGGTTGTCGAATAGAAAACTATTTCCACATCACACATTCAAGATCACGTAGCGCATGCAATACGTGTCGATGGGACGCGCGCGCGGTGTTTCTACGAAATGCTGGTAACGTAAACGACGTTGCGCGTGCATATAGGATGCGCAAGCACTGATCATTATGATCTAGTCTTTTGGAACAGTCAGAATGATGACACAAATGATTGTCATGAACTCGTTACGAATATTTGGAGGCACATTGAAAAGTACATGTGCGATGAAAACTCACTTCTGACTTCGTGCACTAGTGGTGTATCTATGGGGGCATGGGGGCACCTGCCCCTACCCCCCCCCCAAAAAAAACTCGACATGGGGAAAGAAAAGAAAACGAAACCTGCATGGGGGCGAACCGGGATGATGACAAGATATCGATGATGATGATGATGATGATGATGATGATGATGATGATGATGATGAGTAGGAGGAGGAGGATCTGATGATAAGAACGTAAAAAAGAGTTTTAATAGGGAAAAAGCAGGGTAATATGGACCCTTAAGTAAGATCATGATTTCCAAGAATTTTATTTATTTTTTAAAGACTTTCCATTATCAGTTGAACTTGGTTCATAGGTAGGTATACACCAAAAAACATCCATTCATTTTTAACCAAATAATAGGCTTTCGTAAAACCTTTGCAAAGGGTCCACATTACCAAGGAGTAACAACTCCCTGATATTACCCCATGCGTGGGGCAATATGGACCCAGCCAGACGGGGCAATATATGATCCATATTGCCCGGGCATATTGCCTTGTCCGTAAAATACATGGGAAATACAGGTGCTCAGCGCGGGGGGGGGGGGGTAGCGACGAAAAGTTTTCAAACGAAAATAAAATTGTACGGCTAAATTTTTTCCCCATCTAAAGAAAAACCACCCTTTATTACTGTGTTCCAGTGATTTTAAACACCCCCTTTTGACAAAATTGAGGTATTTTTTCGGGGGGGGGGTGTTTTGGGGATGTATCAAACTGGAATGTTTTATGCTTGGTAAACGGAATAAATCAAAATGAATTATTTTGTGAAATGTGGCATTAAGTTATAAAAATGATCTCACTAGCACAATCAAGTTTGCACTAGCTGTCTTGATTAGAATTCATGCTGCAAGAAGTACACAGTATATGTTTAAGCTTAGGTATTGTTTCGACCGGTCTGTAATAATGTGACCCGTTACCGATACTCTGATAAAGTCGCACACTTATGAAACATAAACATAGACAGAAAAATACTTTGGTTGAAAAATACAATTTAAACCCAAACTTTTGCAACATGTGAAGGTCATAAAACTTTTGATTTCTGAGGACACTTCACGTTCATACTTCATATCATAATTTCGATATTTGGCACTTTTCTTACCTTTGTGCGACTTTATGGTGACGGGTAACATATACTTTTTAGAAAGCTCCCAGAAGATACTGCATCGTCACTGAAAATATCAGGTAAAATCAAACCTACAGAGTAAAAACGCTGTTTAAGATATTTGAAACAACGGTTTAACGGTGTACGTTGTTTAAGCCTGTCACTTTAACAACATCGTTTGATTTTTTTAAACAACAATGATTGTGGAATATTATTATTATTATTATTATTATTATCATTATTATTATTATTATTATTATTATTGTTATAAACAAATATTGGTTAAGATACAATATTGGTTAAGATTTGAACAACACTGTTCAAATCTTAGCCAATATTGCTTAAAAGACGGATTCCACAATCACGGTTGTTAAAAAATTCAAACAATGTTGTTAGATTGAACAGCGTTACTTTTTACTGCATAAACAAATGTTTTGGCTTACATAATACATGTACTAGTTTTATATCCATATCACTTTTAATGAGTTTTGCAATGAGCAAAACTCTCTATGTACATTATCGATGACAAAATGTAGGTTCCACTCGACACTTTTGATGTTGGTAACGTTTCGGGCACTATTTTTCATATTGCACTATTTAAAAAGAAATATGTTACCAAATAACTGTACTATAATGAGCCTTTATTAATTTTGACACTTATTGTGTGTGTATAACTACACCACAACTAATAAGACCATTTCTGGTCTGGCTCCGTCTTGTTTCTTCAGTGGTTGATATTCAGGTTACTAATTTTTATTTATCTTGAAATCTCACAAAACACGCACATTGACCAATTAAAGCCTACCGTGGGGGCATAGGCTTTGTAGACGGTGGATCTAGTCATCTAGGAAGTCTTAAAATGGTGTTGTCGAGTCCGGCTGATGGCACTGCACATATCGCATATTGAAAATATGAAGCATCAATCTATCAATCAATCAATCAATCAATCAATCAATCAATCAATCAATCAATCAATCAATCAATCAATCAATCAATCAATCAATCAGGGTAGTTGATCCATTTTTCGGACAGGGAGGGGGCAAAAGTATAAGAAAAGTAATTTGTTAATCTTTTTTTTAGTTGTTTCCAATCATCTAAATTTCATGTACATCCTGTTTGATTCATGTGCATCCTGTTTGATTCCTAAAAACAGGCAATATAAAAATAACAGAACTTTCGTAGTATCTAACATAATCAAGTTAAATAGTAGTTACAGTAAAAAGAGCAACCAATACAACAAGGTGGTAATCGGAATTAGGCCCTTGTTAAACGGTCTCAAATAAGGTTTATACTTTATACAATGCAATTTAATCTTGCATTCTGATTTTGTTGTTATGAAAGGATAAATGATTGTTGATATTGTTTACACGTTGTATCAAGCTTTCTGAGCTCTACACTTCACTTAACATTCGATGTTAACAGGAAGTGAACATAATATTACACTTAGTCTACAATTATAGTTTATTAATATTAAACATTAATATGAAATGATTTACCAAATACCAATTGGTAAATACTTTATTGGATCTGACTTATGGAATTTTAGCTTTTGGACACGGAAAACTCATGACCCTGCAATGGCGCCATATAAGGATTTAATTTCACTTACGGTGTTGCAATGACAACATTCATTCAATTTTTAGTATCATATTCTATATAACATCTAATTAATTTGCATATGTTTGTGCCATTGCAGTATAACTGTTGCTAGTGTAATACGTGCCTGTATGTATGTTTGTATGTGTTATATCTACTTGTACCTGTATGTATCTGTGTGTGTGTTTGTAAGTATCTATGTTCTGTTGTATAGTAGTTTGTTCTCACTGAATTGTATGTAGCCTATTGTATTTTGTTATAGCGTGCCACTAGTCCGGAATTGAAACAATGGAATGGCTTTTATGTATTCTTTTCTTTTTGTTTCAATAAAAAAAAATGATTAAACAACCTTACTGTCATAATGCACGCAATAGATCTAATTCATCTAGGCCTCCTCGAGTTTAGAGCGGGTGCGGCGCTTGGGTGAAATCTTAGGGAGGGGCGGAGGGCGAACTTCCCGTAAGGGGGCGAAAATGCCCCCCCCAAAAAAAAAAAACCAAACACACACACATACACCTAAATTTCATGAATTACACTGCGAAAAACCCATGATTTTCTGAATTTTTGAAAACTATAGGGGACGGCCGCCCTCCTGCGCAGCCCCCCCCCGCGCCGCCCCTGGACCGCTGGTCAGAGTTCAATGGATCCATTGGATAAGCAAAGTTATATTAGATGACTTCATTTTAGCATGGACCTAAGTAGTATAAGCTTGCTTTTGATTTAGGTTGCAGCACTTTGGTTTGTATTATATTTTTCTACAAAACAAAAGTAGGGGCCTATATAATTATCATAGACCTATATTTTTATTTTTATATATAATATTGGTGTAAGTGTTCTGTGTATGAAATGTTATTCATTATTTTTTTTGTACAAAAGTGGAAATTCATTCATCCTTTCACTCATTCATTCATTCATTCATTCACTAATTCATTCATTCATTCATTCACTCATTCATTCATTCATTCACTCATTCACTCATTCATTCACTCATTCACTCATTCATTCATTCATTCATTCATTCATTCATTCATTCGCCGCGCCGCAGCATTGGCAGCACGTTGCGCAACTTAACTCGGTAGAGGGCACTCCCAACACTTAAAAAAATGTCGTCGTACAAGCCGACAGTGGTGAAGAAACTTCCACGTGCGAAGGGAGAACCGAGTAAAGAGGCCCTTTATTGGAAAAATTTTGAAGTAAGTAAAGTTATTAACATCTTTTTTGGAGTGTATTCTTAATGTGAGTGCACGAATAAAAGCGTGTATTGAATTTCATATATTGGTTATTAAGATCAAGGTGTGAGAAGACGTTGATTTGTGAATCGTTTACCCATGATGTATATGAATAGTGCGAGCTACTACGTGTTAATGTCACGTAGTTCCGACATGGAATGGGTGCGGGCACTCCCGAGAGCTTGAGTGAGTGAGCGATTCTCATGACAACATGTCTGAATTCAATTCATGCATGGAATAATTTCAACTTTAATGAATAGATATTTTTTGCTAGTTCATCATGAGTAATAAATTCAAATTAACCATTTATTTTTGTAAAAAAATTGAATACACAATTACTTCATGGAAAGTTCAGATCCTTCTCGGATCAGTGGGGTTGGTGTGTTCTTTCTTCATTAAATGTAGGGGATTTTCTTCCAAATCCCAAGTCCAAATTGTTCCTGGCACCACCAGTAGCCGACTCGCTCAGAGGTGTGATGTGGAGGGCGGGGGCGGGGTGTGAACGAAAATTTTGTTCTCAATCCCATTTATTCCTTTGGTCATGCCAGGTCGCTGAAAAAAACTCGCCTCAGGGGGGTGGGTGGGGTAGTGAAAGATTTTTTATTTTTTCCTCCAAATCCCAGGTCCAAAAATTTCACGGCAGCGCCCAGGTCGCCGAAACTCGCTCGACCAAAACCATTTTTTGCCCACCAATTTGTTTTTTTAACTGCCAAATTACTGCCAACCACAATCACACACTTAGTTAGCGGATTAATGCATGCATTAAATCACTAGAGGGCGGGAGGCATTTTGATATGTGTCCCCCTTCAATTCAGGGGTGGGGGAGGGGACAATGTCCCCTTACCCCCCCCCCCCCCGAATTTGCTGCCCCTGGGCGGGTAGGAGGCTTCACAAAAAAATTCAACTCTCTTAATATCTACATGTAGTGCCGTGAATATATGTTCAGATATTGCAATTATCATGTCCAATAAATATGCACAAATGTTCAGGAATTTCCAAGAGAAATGAGTGAGGGAAATCTCATGTTCAAGTCACCCAGTTGTGGCTAAAAATTGGCACCAATACCATGCACTATACATACATGTACATGCATGCCTTGAAATTGCCTGATAATGCCTAATTTGAAACTGTGAGCTCCAGTGTGCTCCAATGGCTTTGCTTCAAAATACTGTAGATGCATTCAACTTTCCAAAAATGCCTTTATTATGCCAAGTCGTTTTTACATCCATGGTAAAATTATGAATTTTACATTCAGGACCAATTGACTCATTGACTTTTCAGTGACATCTTCAGCAGCACCATTTAGTGTTATGATCCTACCTACCCTGGGAATTGCTGATGCAAGTTGAGTGCACTAGCTCCATGGGCATGGTATCCAGGGTTGGCCGGTAAATCCCGTGGTAAATATCGGGTGGTAAATACCGGGTGGTAAATACCGGAATTAACCGTTAATACCGCCTTGCTATTTTTGACAAAAGCGGGAAATACTGGGAAATAATGGGATATACTAGAAAAAAAGTTATTTCTTGAAGGATAATAACTCAAATATGTAGAGATTGTTGTTCGGTAAGTGTGATTCAACACAAAATACAACAAAAAACTAACTTAACTGATGGTGGGGAACTAGGAACTCATTCTGATTGGTTGGACAAATTTTCTACACAGCCAAATCAATACTAAATGTAGGAAAAGTTTAAAACAACCTGCTTTTATTTAAGAAATTGTTTTCAATCATTTCAGTCTACAAATATCTGAACTGTTCCATAAGTTCAGAACACTTAAACAGCATACCCCACAGACAGATATTGATTTTGTCCCTGTATATTCAACAAGATGAGGGTCGCACCCCACAAAAAAGGTACATGTAACACCTGAATAATGTACAGTGTAGTTCTGTACAGTATGTGAAATAATACTGAATTAAATTATCAAAATTGAAAAGAGGTTTTTTAACAGTCTTTTCACTTGAAATTTATCAGTTCAAGGTGGATTTGTGTAAGAAGAGCCCAAATGACGGGCATTAATGGCCTTTTAAGTTGACCTCGTACAACTTCAAGAGTAGGCTACACTGCTAGGCATCCCCCACATATTTCCCAGTATTTCCCAGTATTTCCCAGGTATTTCCCAGTATTTCCCGGTATTTCCCAAATTCCCAGTATTTCCCTGTATTTCCCGGGAAATTGCCAACCCTGATGGTAACATATCAGGGTTTCATAACTGGTCCGTGTGAAGACAGATAAGTCATGAAAAAGACGGTGACTGGGTATTAGATGACATAGAATCTAACATAGACCTATTTTTAGCTCTCGAGCTCTTTCAAACTGTGAGCCTGGCAGGGCAAGGTGAAAACAAAATGTTCTCATATTCAATTATGAATATTACTCATAAGACATAAACGAGTGCAATTTCAATTTATGAGGACACAATTTGTCTAAGGGGGACAATCCCTGTTACGGACCAGCAGCACCCCTACTGCTGTTACTAGAACACTAAATCCTGTAATATACACTTGCATAGAAGTATGCCCTTAGAGTAGATACATGTAGCAGAGTAGCAGAGAGCTGTAAGGGCTTATTTATAACCCCTTACCGGTATGTGCGGATGCAGGTGGGTAATGCTACCAACTGTTCTTTGTTTGGGAGAGTTTCTAAACTCCACTATTAATTGTTTGTGTCCAGTATTAAATTAGTAGTTTGTAATCTAATTCCATTTAAATTTGACTGCACATGTATGTGAAATACTGATTACCAACACTTACAAAATTTGATGTTGTAAATTATGTAAATATTTACAGGCAGAGATATTTACAATGTTTAGAAATTTGGGGGAACGGGACTGTACAAAAGTCTTCAAAATTATAAACATGCATGCCCCACAATGCAATCTATGAAGATTTTTACAAACATTCAACAGTACAGGTAAGAAAACACTTATGTAAGTGAGTGAGCAAGCAAGTAAAAGTGGTACTGAATGATCATTCAATGACAGAGTGCTGATGAGATCTTGTTGATTTTATGGGTTTTAAAAGTTTAGTCAGCCCCCAAAGAATTTAGTCATTGCCTGAATACATGTGAAATCTTTACACTTTTGATTAGTGATTACAATCAATACTTGTATTGTTCACAAAATTTTACAATGGCAAACATCCTCAAATTTCTTACATTAGGGGAAAGGGTTAAGTTTTATGTATCTATTACATGTACAATGCTTTAATTTGAATAATTTCTGTCTTTTTTGCAAACTTCCAAATTTAGTTTCCTATTACAGTCAAGGAGTATGGAGCAGTCACAGACATTGACATCTCACCAGTGGAACCTTATAATTTTGCTGTCTCCAGTTCTACAAGGGTAAAATTCTCATCTTTCACATTATTTGACTTACGTTTCCACATATGGAATTGAATTTTGCTGCGCTAATGTAAAATCTTAAAGGAAAAAAACAATATTTTTGTAATGAAATGTTAGCTATTCAGTGTCAGAATATGGAATCATATTGGACACTAAAAACAATTTAAAAATCTGTATCATGTGAGATTTCAAACAAGGGTAGGCCTTTTTTTATTATTGATAACATATTTAAGGAAGTGTATGAATGTAGTAAGTGATGAAAAAAAAAGATTTTTCTTGTTTTGTAGATTGGACATAGACCTATATCATCTACTCTGGTTCCAATAATCGCACACTGTGAAAGACTTCAATTTTTAAAGATATTGACAACGAAATTAGAATGGTGGCGGCTGGGGGGGGGGGTGGAGGGGTGCAGGTAGAGTGACAGTTTGCCACAGGAAATGCACACAGTGATAACTGACACTTTTTGTAGGGTTAAAGTTGATTTCTGTTTTCTAATGTCTCGTTTGATATTACCATATCTTATGAAAGATTGATGAAAAATTTGTCAGATTGACCAATATTATCCACTGGCTTTAAAATATTATTCTGTGTCTACAGTATATTCAATTTATGAATATCAGTAGAAACTTTCTAAACATCTTTTCATATTTATGTGTTTATATTTACCCAGATATTTGTGTTTATTTACAGGTCCAGATATATAATCCCCTAACAAATCAAATTTCCAAGACGTTATCTCGATTCAAGGCAGAAGCGTACGGGGCCACCTTCCGTCATGACGGCAAGCTGATGGTGGCAGGAGGAGAGGAAGCCTGCGTCCGCCTCTTTGATCTCTCGGGACGAGCCATACTCAGAATATTCAAAGGACATGATGGGTAAATTACGATACTTTAAAGATTGTGTCAGGGATGTGCAAGTCCATTACTTCCTTTCATTATCAATACCAAACAGTAGTTTAGTACTTACAAATGGTGTGTTGAAAGTTTGAGATCCATACGTCATGAATTTGTTGTTTTATGAGAAAAACTAATAACGACATGTTACCAGAATGTTGTTCTATCCGTGAGTTTCAATTTTGCTCAAACTGCGAATCGTGGTTATCTGTATCGTCGCAAGACCATGTGGAGCGCACTGATTGGTTAAACGGCTAACCTCCGCACGACCTTTGGCTAACAGCTGATCGGAATATTTTGGAATGGCACGTGCACGTGTGACATAGCGGATTTTTTGAAATTGCTTCTGAGTAATTTGAAAAAGGATGAAGTTTAACCGTCCAGATTTTCTCCAAAACTCAATATTTTACCCCAAGTCTCTATGAGAGGTGTTTATTTACATTTTTCTTCACATTGGATATGATTTCAGCTGATTTCATTCATTTCGGTTTTTTTTTGACACGCAAATGAGTGACACAATCTTTAAAGGGAAAGTCCACTCTGACACCAAGGGGATTTTAATAAAAGCAGAAAAATGGTAAAAACCTATCAATGAATGTTTGGCAAATATTCATCAAAGAATAACAGAGTTATGATTTTTTCAAACTTTTGAATTTGGGACATCACTTGTGAGCAGCTCCCCCATTTGTCATGTAATATGAATTCCATAAATTGCCAATTTCTCAGAAAATTGAAAATGATTTTGTCTATGCATTTAATATATAGTCAGAATCATTATTTCATACCCGCTGCCATGAAAAAACAACAGCATTCAATTATTATGAACCATTAAAAAATAGCAATTTATGGAATTTGTATTACATGACAAATGGGGAGCTGCTCACATGTGACGTCACAAAATTAAAACTTTGAAACTTCATAACTGTGATATTTTCTTTTGAATTTTTGCCAAACTTTCATTAACATGTTTGTCTCATTTTTTTGGTTTTATTAAAACTAACTTGACGTCGGGTTGACTTTCTCCTTAGCTATGTTTAACTTAATGTGTACAATTCATGAGATATCTTGGGCTGGCTGATATTCGCTCAGATACTTAGCCCAAGATGTCTTGTGAAATGATGGAAATGAAATGATAGGCTGTTGGACCCTCGGGTATGAGCATGGAGATGATTAGTGCAAGCGGGGAGATAGGGATTGGCGTGATGATGGAGATGTGTCAGAGAGTGTTTGATGGAGGAGGGATGCCGGATGAGTGGACACTGAGCGTGGTGGTCCCAATTTTCAAAGGGAAAGGTGATTCAATGAGCTGTGGTGCATATAGGGGGGTGAAGTTGCTGGAACATGGAATGAAGATAATGGAAAGGGTTTTAGAAAATAGACTTCGAAAAATAGTGAGGGTGGACGGGATGCAGTTTGGCTGTATGCCAGGGAGGGGAACGATGGATGCAGTATTTATTCTCAGGAGACTTTAAGAAGAGTACAGAGCGAGGGGAAAGAAGTTGTACATGTGTTCTGTTGATCTGGAGAAGGCATTTGATAGAGTCCCAAGGAAGGTGATAGAGTGGGCAATGAGAAAGAAAGGTATACCGGAGGCAATGGTCAGAGTGATGATGAGTTTGTATGAAGGGGCTAAAACAAGAGTTAGAGTTGGGTCAGAGTTATCTGAGGAATTCGAGGTGAAAGTGGAAGTGCATCAAGGTTCTGTGTTATCGCCACTGATTTTTGCAATTGTGATTGATGTGGTTACAGAGAATGCAAGAGAAGGTTTGATGACCGAGATGCTGTATGCTGATGATTTGGTTTTGATGAATGAGACGTTGGAGGGAATGAGGGAAAAGTTCTGGAAGTGGAAGATGGCTTTTGAGAGCAAGGG
>JZLH01S0024902.1:12617-31850 GCA_001188425.1 Eucidaris tribuloides | reverse complement strand
ATTAAGGATAATTCACCTGCCCATTTTCTCCCATAGACTTTACTGTTGTACACCTACTCTATTTAAACTCGCCCCAACTTTTAATTGTTTTATTCATGCATAACTTGCCATTGGGCAGTGTAACTTTCCAACATTTTTTATTCTAGGGTGTTCATTTGTCCATATAACACTACTATGTAGTTCAGATATCAAAATTTGACAATTTTTAAATTGAGCTCCACAATGTTCGCGCCAATCACTTTAAAAGTGAGAAAGGTAATTTATCGTAACCTATATCTCATGTTGTCATTTATCCAGGCTATGTAAAGATTTATGATGTTGCTGGACATACCAACTGGTTGCCGGCATGGACTATCCAGCCCCGATTCTGTCCCTGGTATCTTGGTAAGTTATGGAATTAAGATGCAGATAACAAAAATGCGACAAACAATTTTGTCGGTTGTCAGACACTGCTGATGTTGAGTTGTAAATGCACAGATGTGATAGATCCGTGGACATGCAGATAAGCAATCAAAACAAACAAAGAGTTATATGAGTACCTGAGAGGACTGATCTAGTCATTTGTGAATGAATTACCTCCGAGGCATCTAGTAGACAGTTGGCTAAGAATACCCCCCTCCCCCCCCCCCCCCCCCCGCGCTCGCAAGTGTAAGAGTTTGGTGTAACATTTCTGTATTCCCTATTTCTCTTAGGTGCAGAGCAGCAGTGTGGATAAATCACACCACTGACTGACAAAATTGTGTGTTGTGTTAATCAAACCCAGTCTCTCATGTGTGAAAGGCAGAGAACTATGAACATTTTTTGTCAGATTTCAGAGACTGCTGATGTTTGGTTATAAATGCACATATCGTCGGTGATTTCACGTACTGGCGATTGTTTCATTTGTTTGATATACGAGATTCGCCGGTACCTAATATCACTGACGATATATGATATATCTGTGCGTTTTTTTTTGGGGGGGGGGGTAGCTGTATTGTCAGTTCAATGTTGTTTCAGTGCTATGAAGAATTTAACATCTTGATTTAGAGAGGTTAAACAGGAAAATATCTCCTGCTGTTTACTGTAGAAAATTCTCTGTAAGAAACATGTTCTGGCTCAAGTGCACTTATAGCATTTGTCTCCTTGGATAATGCACTTCATTCGTATTACCTCTTTCATCCCAAGAGCGTTAATCTTTATGCACCATATCCCGCCATGTCACATTAATTTATTGTAAAATCACTTTGGTTTAAAAACTTAAAATATTGAAAAGTCTTGTGTGATGGTATGAAGAATCTCATATTGTTAGATTGCTAGTGACGCATAGAACAATGATTGACCCCGTTACATTACGGGCATTAATATGAATGTATAATAGACGTGTATTACTGTTTAAATCGGTGATAGGAGCATGGCTTGCAGATCAGCAATCGAAGTAAACGAAAAGTTAAACTAGATTTTAATTCGTCACTAAGACGAATTGGTGATCCGCGTAACCGCTCCAATCATTAAATTTAAAGAAAATATGACAATCTATATCAATTATCATTGCATGATGAAATTTATCTGTCAATAGATCTGTCAATAAGAAGCGATTTGGAGCATGTTTGCATTTTACGCGCCCGTCGTGATGCGCACGCGCGCGAGGTATGGTCCAAAAGTTGCGTCATGACCTCAGCTTGACCTTTGCCAAATTTTGTTATTTTAGTCCTCTGCCGGCTTGAGATATCGCAAATGTAGGTTAAGTCTAACTTTTGGCTTTTGACGTCATAAATGATGTCACAAGTGCTCTATCACTTTGACCGGACTACCACGCCGAGGTATGAGCATGAGACATAACTATGCGAAGTTACAAGATTATTAACGCTATTGTTCTTAAGTTATCGTCTGAACAAAAAATGACCAGAAAGAAACACGAATAAAGAAAAATAATTTTGACGAAATCTATGGTGATCCGCGGTTACGCGGATCACCAATGAATACCTGAGAGGACTGAAAAAGCCATTTGCAAAATGTTAACCCCCAGAGCACCTGTAGTAATAGGCATCTGGACTACCAATACTGCCCAGGAGGTAGAGTCATTGCACATTTGTTCAGGTTAAACTTGGGTCCAGCGCTCAGAGAGTAATTTGTGAAGTCATGTGAGACAGTGTTTATACCTTGATACAAACCCTTGTAATCCCAGCCAGTGACTGCTCCTTACCAAACACTACACAAAATTCAACCTATGGGACTAAGAGAGTTAACTCTCTTAGTCCCATAGTTTCAATTTTGTGTAGTGTTTGGTAAAAATTAATTAAACCGTCATGGTGTTTAAAAGATGGGGACTCTGAGAAGGCCTGAGAAAGCAATGGTGAGAGCAATATGTGGTGTGAAGCTGATGGACAAAAAGAAGACTGAGGATTTGATGCAGATGTTGGGTTTGGAAGAAGCGGTGGATCAGATGGCGAAGGCGAATGGAGTACGTTGGTATGGGCATGTGTTGAGGAGGGATGTTGATCATGCTTTGAGAAGGGCGCTTGAGTTTCTGGTGGAGGGTCAGAGGGGAGGAGGGAGACCAAAGAAGACATGGAGGAAGCAAGTGGTGGAGGAGGGTTGGATTGAGGGAGGAAGATGCACCGAATAGGGTGAAGTGGAGGGAGGGGGTAAGAGCAATTTCTATGAGTGTGAGGTAAATCCGGCCACCCCCGTAGTCGGGGACTAAACTGGATTTGAAACCTGGATTACTACTACTATTACATCACTTTTGCCTTTATCTTTACTTTGTATTTCCTACTAGCCGGATGACAAGACTCTAGTGGTTGGGGCTACATCAGGCTTGCTGTCCATCAAACACAGAAAACCAGACGTCCAATCAGAGGAAGGCAGACCCAGGCGGCAGAGGGGTGCTGGCACGAAGAGGCGGTACTACGTCCAGGGGAGGGTGTTTACTCCAAAAGATGTAAGATGGCTGTTAGAAATAGTCAATCCCTGTTATGAATCGAAAAGTGAGCTTAAGGAGGCAATATTATTCTAGAAAAATTGAAGAACATTGCACTAGTTGACTAATCGCCATATTGTAGTCATACCAATGCAAAGCAGTATTTTGACTTTTTGAGAGTATGTGACTAGTTTCTCTGCTCATGGCAATTTGGCATATGCATGCTTCTTGCCTGCAGTAAAATTACACAATGACTTTGTTGAAATTGAATTCATATGAAACTACACAACTTATGTACCAATCAAAGCAATTTTTGTTAGTACCTGTAAAACAATATGAAAAAATTTGACTGTGAAACTTTTGTAGAAACTTGTAAAAGTGTACTTGATACTAGCATCATTCTAACCCAAGTAAGCCAGTTCGTAGTAAGTAGATGTCACAAATGAAATGACCCCATAATACCATATATCTTTGAGGACTGGATAGCTCGCTAGTGAAGCATCTGATAGCAACCAGAAATGATGGCTGCATTGATTGCTGTTGTTACATTCTGTTGAAAGAACACTTCCACTTGTACATACTGAATATACTTCTCATGCATGCATAATTTATCACATACCTTCCAGATTGGACTATCCAGTTTTTGAAATGTCTGCTTGCACAAGCTTTGTACAGATGACTTTTCTTCTGCACATGCGCAAATTGCATACCTGCCAACCGGTAAGATTTTATCAGATTTAGTAAGATTTTTCATCATCCAAATCCACCGAATAAGATTTTCTGATACAGAAATAAGATTTTTTGAAGAATGTGCAGTATAGTTATACTTGGAATTTTGACATATTAAGATTGTTACCTTCAATTTGCACTAGGAATAAGATTTTTTATCTGTATCAGTAAGATTTTTCATGTTGAGATATTGGCAGGTATGAAATTGTAGTTATGAATTGGTATTGAGGACTGCTTCGAATCTTGCTCTTTTCCTTCAACATTTTGTCCATATCTTCTGGTTTATGTATGACAGGATGACATGGTTGTGACTCATGTACGCAAAGAACACCTCGAGAAGTATGACAGAATGCTGAGGAAATTCAACATTTCTAAGGCCCTGGATGCTGCTCTACATGTAAGTAAATCAATATCTTGTACAATCAAACATGCTGCTAGCTGCCTGCAGGCTACCAGTGATTGTGCAACTGTTATGGACCTATCCTTTTAAAGATTGATTTCAGGATTTCCAAGTCCATCACTTCCCTTCATTATCAATACCAAACGGTAGTTTAGTACTTACAAATGGTGTGTTGAAAGTTTGAGATCCATACGTCACGAACTTGTTGTTTTATGAGAAAAAACTAATAATGATATGCTATCAGAATATGTTCTTTCTGCGAGTTTAAATTTTGCTCAAATTGCAGATTACAGTTATGTGTACGTTTGCATGACCAGCTGAGCACACTGATTGGTTAAATGGCTAAACTCCGCGCGACCTTCGGCTAACGGCTGATCGAACAATTTTGAAACTAACGGAACGGCCCGTGCACGTGACTGCAAAACTTGCAACTGCAATTTAAATGTCTAGATTTTCACCAAAACTATGTATTCTACCCAGAGGTTCTATGACAGGTGTTTATTTATACTAATCTTCACATTGTGAATGATTTCAGCTGATTTCATTCATTTTTTACGTTTTCTGGTGTGCAAATCCCGAACTCTATCTTTAACAAGGCCCTTACACTGTATAGGTGAGCGCAACAGTGCCAGGGACTTTTGAGTTCTGCTTCGCATCCAAAAAGTAATCATTATTCATGACCACAGTCTCATTTCCAGTTGACCCATGGAATTGTGTGCTACTCCTACCTGCCTTGGCATTATCGACTTATCAGTGGGTGAAAAAAAATTTTCCATCAATGCAGGTGACTTCAAAATAAATACCATCAGATACCCATTTAGTACACTTTGTAGTTTAAATGGGTAATTTCAGCAGTATTTGGTTATATTTTGCTTTCATGAAGTCCAAATTGGCCCAATTAAATCTATGTGTAGAAATCATTTCACCTAATGAAATAGTGAACGTGTCTAGATTGACTTGTGTTGGAGCAAAAGTCTCGGTGAACATTGTCTGAGTAGGATTCTATATTTAACGTCTGTAACTTAATATCGAGTAGACAGACACGCTAATTGGTTGATTTTTTTCCTACAAAACTGAGATAGTAAAAGTTGGTAATTCAAAGGTCTAATCTAAGGATACAAAGCACATCTCAAAAGGACCTCATGCTGTAATACTCGGCTGGGGTCACTTCGCTAGCCCAATAGAGCGAGAGGGCCTTGTCAAAAGGCTACGATGGAGCTAGCATAATCAGCAAGTGCATCGATGGAGTTCAGTATGTTACAATGCTAACAACAAGTGCTATTTTCAATGTATTTGTGCTCGTATACCATTTTACCACAGCCCAACGTCCGACTCAGATCGCCTCAAGTGACCTTCAGCGTCTTCCAGGAGCTGATCCGGAGGGGTGTCATCAAAAGCGCCCTCTCTGGCAGGGATAACCGATGGCTCTGTCTCATCCTCACCTTCCTCAAGAAGCACCTATCGGACACTAACTTCACCGCCGTTGTTGTGGACATCACAAATATGTTACTAGGTGAGGCATTTGTTGTCACAGTCACTTATATCCAAGACTACGAGGTGTGATGAAAAGAAAATGAGACTCACTGTGACAGCCATGCCAATGAGTCAATGACACCATGTCAATCGACCAACAGCCCATGTCACTGCTTTGCCCAACATCTCATTAGCATTCTGATATAATATTGTTCACCAATCTTATGCCCTTTTCATACTGACAGCCGAAGTGGAGTTACTCCACTTTGGAGGGCAATGTGAAAATTCTGAAAAGTTTTCGATCTGGATTCAAAGTGGAGTACTCAACCCACTTTGAGAGGTGGGTTACAGGCGGAGTAATTCCGGACCGGAAGTGCGCTACCGGCTAATCGCAGTAATCTCGCACGTGTTTTGTTGTGGGGAGTTTGATTTCGTTTTGTAGCAAGTTCGAATCATGTGGTTCTAGATTTTATGACATAAGTTGTTCTGATTTTCAACAAAGTATCCAAAATCATTACCCTATCCATAGAACGTATCTGAGTCCAACACCAAGTTCGTGAACTGATGATATTTGAGCCAATCCCCCAGTATTTTCAATCATGTTTTTGTACTCGGTTCAAGCACCATACCAATTGTCAGAAAGAACATCTGGCAAGAGAATATCATTGTGAGATATCAATAAGCAGTTAAGTACATACAGACAAATGTAATATGTAATAAGCGATTGATTGCAAAATTTGCGCGAAACGCTTGGTGGGATATTCGGCCCCGGAATTTGGCCACACATAATGGCACAAACTCGTATGTCTTACATGTAAACCATGGAAACGACTGCAGATACACCGCTGCGGTACTTGCAAGTATGAAAGGTATCATAAATTTGGTCCGCAGTATAAGTGTATCAACTCACTCCGGAGTTACTCCGCAGTTACTCCACTTCGTCTTCAGTATGAAAGTGGTATTTCTCTGTGCCCTTTCCTCAGGCTGCTGTGTGGCACGTCCCTGCTTAGTAGTGCTTACCCTCCATCACAATACTAGAGGTGGCACAAACATGAGCGGGAATCAATCTGAAGTTCATAGTTCAGTTGGGTGGAGCCCAACCTAGTGTCTCAAGCTTCACCAGGAGGCTTATGGAAAAATGTAATGTTGAGGGTGGCATCATTTCCATAAGCCTCTCTGAAAAGCTTGAGACACTCTGTTGGCCCCCGCCCAACTGAACTTTGAACTTAAGATTGATTCCTTGCTTCATGTTTGTGCCACCTCTAGTATCGTGACGGGATGTAGCAGGGACGTGCCACACAGCAACCCCAGGAAGGGGCACAGAGTAAGATAGGGGAACAATAGTATAGCAGAATGTTGATTAGATGTTGCACAACACAGCATCATGTGCATTCATTCCACAGTGCTTCATAGGCATCTCTGTCACAATCTTATTTCTTTTTTTTTGTCACACTTCATATGATAATTTGAGAGGAAAATATGTGTTGCGTATTAGCTTCTTGCAACCTTCTTCTGACGTGCATCGATTGGTAAAATATCACGTGGTATCTGTAATAGAACTGAGATGCTGGTCTTGCTCACATCTAGAAAAAGATGGACTGGTGTACCCCCTGATTGATTCTAGATGGTCCAGTCCAGGGATAAGTTAGACTAGGTGTGAGTACCTCAACCATCCCAAGTCTGACATGCATCATTTTAATTTACATTGGCGAAATTAGCTGCTATTTCTTATTTTCTAGCATCCATGCAAAAAATGTCTTAATTTACAATATACTCATTGTGTTTTGTGTGCTGCAAGCTACACTCATTGTTTTTGTGTATCATTTCGTTGCTTGTCCTGCAGAAGGGCCTAGCATATGTTCCCGGCAGAAGTTCTGTTCTGTTTTCTCCAACTTGAAAACCATTGGCATTTTTCACATGAAATCAAAGTAGTATGATATTTTTAGATCCTTCTGTCAGTCTGTTAAGTGCAAATATCAAATAAGGCAATATTTCTCAAATTAGAGAAATACTACTGTTATGGCCCTTCTGCCAGGAACATACATGTATGCTATGGCCCTTCTACCAGACAAGTCACGATTTGTACCATAATTCACTTAAAAAAGAGTTGCAACATTATTTTCTTTTTTTGGTGGTGGGGGGGGGGGCGAGAATGACCCAAATTGTTATGGAAACCACAATGCACAGCTTAATTTCACTTGACCCTGCCCTGTAGACAATTCAATAGCAAATTCTGGTACTACACGTCCGTACAATGCGACAGTCTGTTGCGCGCCGCCATTATTACGTAAAATGTGTAAAATTACGTCAAAAATTTAAACTGCGACAGCATATTTTTTTAACCTTGAAAATGCGTACAACAAAAAATTTGCCCCCTTTTCTAACTTAAAAATCGTTAAATCAGTAAATTGATGCAATATATGAACATGCAGTAGCCAATTATTTCAATCATCCTCTTTCATCAATGCTTTGTTTTGAAACACTAAATTAACAATTACTTTTTTATTTTAGCTACAAATGAAGGTATTTTTCTTGTTAAAATACACTAATTATTTAAGGTATTTTATTATGTGTGATAATTTTTGCAAATGAGTTTTTGGGGAGATAAATTTAATATTATTGCAATGTAAGGTGATTACTCTAATCAAGTTGTTATGAATCACATAGTCTTAAATCGAAGGATTCGACGAAGGAGCAGACAAAGTTGAGGTAAAATTTAACTTTTTTGCTATTTTTTCGATAGTCTATATCTCTGCAAGGCTGTTAAGGCGCATTTATTTCACGGTTATTTAGGTTTTATTTATTATTTACAGGTTTTACACATATTTCAAAATTTAAACTATGTGTTCTATTTTGTTTTTATTAGAACGAATTAAATATTTTATTTGGTGGTTGAACCAGCTACTAACGTGAGCAGCATAAATCAACATTCCCACGGTGCCGCTCACGGCCGGTTTTACCCTTGCCGCGTTGCCGTGATTTTTGCGGGCGATTCTCGCGCGTACCCAGTCCGGTATGCTTTACTCTGTGTGTGTCAAATTTTTGCTCTACACTATCACAAGTTTAGATTAAAATAAAATATTTATGTCAAACATATCAGGTCGTAATATAATGCATGTGTAGCATTAATATTTTTAGTATTTATTTTTACTAAAATAATAGTTGAAGACGTAATATTACTTTCAGAAAATCAAATATAAGTAAGTGACGTGACTGCAGGATTTTGAGTGAAAATTTCCGCCATTACATTGTACATCTCCCGTTCGCAAACGTCATGAATTAGGCAGCTGAAAATGGAAGTTTAAAATAAAATCGTTCTGGTGTTTAAAAAATCAATAAGACTTTGGGAAAAAATAACATTCAATCATAGACGTTTGCTGTAATTGGTTGACATTATTCATGTTTTCATAAAAACTTCGTAAATGTTTGTTTATTTTATCTGTTTACGTCAAAATTTGAATTCATTGCTCCCTCCCTTCTGATCGCCTTGAGGGGATGTTGGACGAGAGGGCTTTGGTAATCCTTTTGTGTTGTACGCATGAGAGGACAATAACTGATTCTACTAGTGTGTTTCAGCTGAAAAATATTTGTGGTTCATAGTCTTAAATTTAGTTAAAAATATTAACTGGTTTCTTTCTAATTATTGATGAAATAGATGCCTTCGTATACCAGCGATTACGCGACTTCGATTTCGCCGTAAAATTCAAAATTCGCGCCCTCAGCCTTTGTTGTGCGCACAACCCGCATAATGGCCGCGCCCTACAGACTGTCGCGCGTGAATGTGCAGTGCGAGTACGTGATAGATAATTTTGAGGGGTCAAATCTTTTGGGCTCGATGGGGTAAATTGAGAAGTAGCTAGCTCCCAGACTAACATGTCTGTGTAAGGGAGAAAAAAAATGAAGTTTGATGCCATGGTGTTTCCAATGTCTTTGAGACAGAAGTAGTTTCATTCTTACCCCAGGGCTTAAATTACAGTAATTGAAGGCAATGGCCTTGGATACCCAAGTGACTGGCCTTGATGCCCTTGTGATTGGCCTTCAAAGATTTCCGTGTCCTTTTTTATTTTTCACATTTGTGGAGCAGTATAGGAATGTGCCCTACAGTAAAGTGACATTGCACTAAAAATATCTAAATTTAAGGCTTGTAACCCTTCCCGTTTTTCAGAAATAAGTATTTGTTTAAGTCTAACATTCAACAGTTTTTCGACAAGAAGGGATGCTGTTTTAAACAGTGTCACATACATGTACATCCATTTATGGTATTTAGGGGTTGAATTTAGTACTACTGATTAATGGGGAAGGAGGGCAACCGGAGGTAAGAAAATATCAACCAAACAACTATCAGGACATGCTTTAGCTTTCAGTACCCTAATTGGGATACATTATTACTTCATGATCCTCTCCACAGAAGTAACACAAGAAAAATTCCCCCAACCTTTTCATCATCACCATCATCATCATCATCATCATGCCATGCATGCTTTTGTGTGTGCTTGACATTGTTATTTTCACAATTTAAAAGGCATTTTGATTGAAAATTGTTTCGGCCATACTTTTGGGCCCTGACAGACCCTTTCTGCTAGTGGCCCTCATGTGCTTGGAAAATATGAATCATGCCAAAAATATTCAAATAATTGATGACATGATGGTAGCAACAAATTATGTGATGTCAGCAGAAAAGTGTGTAAGTGTGGAGACGACCAATTCCTTGTAAATTCTTGAATAATGTTTGAGCAAACAGTAGTAAAGGATAGATGTGCTGTCTTCGATTGTTCACAAAAGTCAGAAATCATCAAAATGTTCTCTTGTTCTTGCTGTGTGGTAACTATTGCTATAAATATCCTCAAACTTAGCCTCTACAAAAATTATTTTATTGCGTGCCCAGTCGGGCACTTGAATTTTAGATCCAAGTGCCGGACAGTAAAATCCAAATGCTGGATCTAGACACAAGTTGTTTTTGTCATTGATCATTGCAAAAAAAGGCACTGCCTGATGGGGCAGATTCTTTTTTTTCTGAGTGCCCAACCACAATTTTCAGGTGCCCCGGGCACTTGGGCACCTGGCTTTGTCGATCCCTGCATTATGCACTGCAGCATTTAATAGTGATTGGGCAAATGGTAAAAAAATAAAGAAAGATGTCCTAGTTTGTTCAATTAGAATTCTCAAATGTTCTCCTCTTTTTCTTGCTGTTTGGATAAAATTCATCATGCTCACATCTAAATTTTTGTTGGATACCCTGGTATCACTTCTGTTTTCTTTTATTAAATATTTCAGTTAGCAGTCATTATTTAATTTTTCGTCAATCTTGTTAATAAACGAATGCCAATATGGAACATAATACCAAAGTCATCATATGATGTACATGTTCAATATGTGATCCAATCTTTCTATTTCAATCTCAAATTATTTAGGACAAAGTTAAAAAAAAATACATAGATAAGTGAAACTCTCCATTCATTCTGTACTTGTGATGTGTATGATGAATTATTCATAGATATAATAAGCTCATGTTGTGCAATTTTTCTGAAATCAAGATTTACCTGTACTAACAAACTTCAGAAGATTGTTGACTTTTTTTGCTTTTACATATGTATGTCAGACTAACCATGCCTTTTTTTTGTGAATTGTGGTTGTTTCCATTCAGTTTTCTTGATATTTGTGTGCATCTTGCAACTTGATAACAAAAAGTGTGCAAAGATAAAAGAAAAAAGTAATAAAATCGTAGGTGTGACAAATTTAAAGGTAGTAGCAAACATTTAAACAACAACCTGGTGGATTTAGGGGTGGGGTCTTCAATCAAAATGATTTGGTTGCAACCTAAAGTTATAAAAGCGTGATGGCCTAGAGGTCGCAGGTTCGAACCCTGGCTGGGTCATACCAAAGACTTAAAAAAAAATGGTACCTTGTGCTTTCTAGCTGGGCGCTCGGCATTCTAGAACAGAGAAGGGTAATAACAACATTTATGTTGTGCAGGGCCCGCTGGTAGAGCAGTCTTTGTGACTATAGTGGCTATCCTGGGTAAATTAGACATTATTATTATAATGGCAAACAATGAAAATCAAAACTTCAAAGTATCATGAAAACCCCCCAATAAATTTGTAGCTTTCTGTCAAATGGTCTGCCAGAGCAATGAGAAAGTAAAACAAATGAATTGAAATCTGAGTTACGTGTGTATTTCTTCATTACTGGGAGGATGTTGAGAGCTAAAAGTGATCACTTTCGTTGTGTAAAGTCAGAAGCTATCTCTGTGAAAAAATCTAAATGTTTACTTTTGGAGTGCTTGCAATGAGTGCTGCTGCCTTTAATGTTGTCCCTTCTCAATAAATGGAATTTGATTATTGCTATTCTGTGAATATAGGCTGGAGAGTTGTTTATGAAGTTGTTGTGCCTGAAAAACAGGCATGAACAGTTAAATTAAAGCCTCTATTACTTGCTAGTGTGTCAAGTATGTAGTTACAGAATAATGCATTAATACATGTACAGTAGTGGATGAGGGTGTGACTAATACAGAAAATGAGTACATTATTAAATATCAAATAAGTAAGATTGACTAAGAAATCATCAACATATATATGTGCAGATATGTATAAGAAGTAAACTGAAGGAGTAAATACATTAGTAAAATATGGCCTTTTCACTGAAGTATCAAATGTAGAAAATATTCAGCTGGGCTTATTAGTGCAAGAATACCAGATGACAAAACACAAACTTAAGAAATAAATGCATCTCAAATGTAAATATATTTAGTGTAACAAGTTATTAGCTTGTAGTATTTAAATTATGTAGATCTTTGCAATTAACAGAAAACACTAATTTTAGATACAGGGTGTATGTCATTTTCACTGAAGCATTATACCGGTTGCAGTTATGTAATTAGCAATATTAGCATTTTCTGAGGCTCTGTCATTATGTATACACTGTACATACTCAATTACATGTATTCATGATAGTGTTGCATGACTAAGTTGCAAAAAGTCAGACTCGTGACTATCGTTGAGGAGTCGCGACTCAGACTTTAGAGACGCAAGAATCGACTCCATGTAATCCCATATGTATGCCATATAAACCAGTCAAAACATCGATGACAATGTATGGGACTATGGCAAAAAGTCAATTTTTGAATGACATTTGAGAGTTGAATTTACTGAAATCATTGAAGGACGGCACTGAACAGTTATTGTATAGGCTATAGTGTGCTTACTTTTACCTATTGACCATGCCAACAGAAGTGAATGCTGAGAGTCTGCAAGTAGTCGTAGTCGTGAATTTTGACCGACGACTAGTTGACTCTCCGAAATCCTGGAGTCGTGCAACATTAATTCATGATGTATGCTGTGGAAATTGCTTCCCATCTATTGTGTACTGGTAAATGCAGTGTACCATGCCTGTTTAACTCTTTCAATCCAGTATAACTGGAAAAATAGGCTTTGTATGCCATTTACTAACTTAATTCTGATTAGGTTTTTCCAATGAATAATGCCGGGTAATAGAATGTAGACTACATAACAAAAAAATAAATAAATAAATAAATAAAAATAAAAACTATGAATGCGATATGGATGTCCAAGTCACTTCAACATCAAATGCCATTTTTTGCCCAAGTGATATTAACAATCCATGATGAAATAAGTATTTCAGGATTGTGAATTCTTAAAGCAGTGTAAGGATTTAGGTTTTTGAAAATTTTAAATATGATGGTATAAATTCTACAAAGTGCAATTGCAGTAAAACTACAGTGTATTGTTGCGAAAACATTACATGAAACATTACAGAAAACATTACATGTCAAAGCTGTATAATCATCAACTTATAAAAGAATTAAAACATTTATGCATACCCACGTGAATGTGCTCTACATTACATGTATACATGCATACTGTACATGTACATGTATTCATGGCGCATCACATCAAACTGAGAATTAATAATTTCTGTGTAACTAAAAAATCTGATTTTTTGCCTTTCCGATTAGATATCTCACTTTTCATCAAACGATTGTCCGAAGGAGTCGGTTTCTAGAAAAAGTATAACAGAGGTACAAAACTTTGTTTTTATAAGAGAAAGGGGTACAGTTAAAAAAAAAATATAAGTTAAGACTTAGATATGAAAGGTGATGTATGAAGTCTTATCCAGTAAGACAATATATTGTCACTTCTCCGGCAGAAGGGCCCTAGCAAATGTTCCCGGCAGAAGGGTGTTAACCTTTAGTTGCCTATAACTTGAAACCATTGACTCTTTTCACATGAAATCAAAGTACATGTAGTGTGATATCCTTCTGTCAGTTTGTTAAGTGCAAATATCAAATAAGGCAATATGTCTCAAATTAGAGAATATTTATTGTTGACGCCCTTCTGCTGGGAACATTAGCTAGGGTCCTTCTGTCGGACAAGCGACAATATGATTGTATTGGATGTTAAGTAGGTAAACTGAGATTATGAAAGTATACTTTGTTCATTGTATGAAACTCAGTATATTGTAATTAGAATATATTGATCTCAGAGAAAATGTTTTACAGGCAAATCTTGTATAGATTTGATTTTGTTGTAGTTTGGCCTAATCAATATTTTTTCTGCATCTTGCATCTAGTTTGAGGAACATGGTCCTTTCAACGAGTTGGAACAACTTGAGAAGAAACCAGCCCATATGGCAGTCTTCCTTCATTATTTAATATCCAATAGTGACCCTTACCCTCTGGTAAGTCCGGAATACATTGTCACTTTTAGTTTTCATTCATTTGTTAGGGCAGCTGTAATTTCTTTAATTTTGTAAATTTTAGCCTTCATTGTACTGTTCAAATTCACATATGAAATCGATAAAAACAAAACTTATTCATACTCTGTGAAGTTTCACAGTTTTAATCTAATCCTAAGCACAGTTTAAATGGTAGCTTGATAACTATGACTTTCTTTGTCTTTCTTCAGACCTTTTTTGTTTGTTCCATTATTAACCCTTTGGGCTCGATGCTATACGGCACTGTTGTTCATTGAGAGACGATGCAATATACACGTGGCTGACTTTGAAGGGAATATAAACCCGTATTTACTTATACAATTCTTAACAGAATATTTATTTCCTACTCTGTACTGGTAAAAAATGAGTAATTTTTGGGACAGGCGCATTAAGAAATAAAACTCGACAGCTTATTCAGTGTTTTTGACGCAAATATTTCTGTCATAATATTCTGGGCTTCTAATAGAAGCCGTCGTCTCTGAGTTTTGCAATGTACTGGGGCTTCTGTACAAGCACCGTCGTCCCCAAAGGGGTTAAGTATTAGATACTACTCTCTATTACGCTGTCACATTTTGAAAGAGAAATTGAGTAACATAAGAAATATATCTCTATATTTTGTGAGCTTCCAGCAGAAAATTAATTGAGGAGTAAATTGAGGTTTTATATCGCAATTTTCATTTCCGAAAATCAGGAGGTCAGTTACCTAATGCAGAGACAAGTACATGTGCATCCCAAGAAAAAGCAAATTAAATGTTTATTGGTGTGGAGGCAATGGAGCATATGATGTATAAAAAACAACATAAGTCTTTGACTTATACTCTTTTAAAGAATAAATTAAACAATTTATTTATCGTTGCATCTCTGAGTACCATGACAATTGCTACACTTGTTGGCTTCGACAGTGAGCACTAAGAGGTTTCCATCTCTCTCTTTCTTTTTCTGATGTGCTGAGGATCTAAGTCAAAAAGTGTAACAAATGGTTTTTGACATTAAATGTTTAAAATCATGGTACTCAGAGATACATGAATAAATGAGGTTGCTCAATGTATCATTTATGACAAACTTTGTTTTGAGCATGTATTTTCAATAATACGCCCCATTGCTTCCACACAATATGCATTTGTTTTAGGGTTCTGTTTTTTCTGGGACGCACTGTACATGTATTTCATGAGCCTCACTGATGTGTTTTTTGCTTCGTGTTTTCTTTTGATCCAGTTCTTCTACCTTGTGACTGATGCCTACGCCAATGGAAACTTGAAAGAGATGAAGAAGTGGGTCTATGATATCTTCTCTACTTTTCTAGGAAGTCAAGGGGTATGCATTATACTTGGTTTTCAGTAAAAAATATATTAAACTTTGCACCTCTTTTCCTTTACCTGTTCCCCCTCTTTATACCCACCAACTATCCCATCCCCCTCCTCACTGATTTCCCCACCCTCCCCTACCCCTCCCACTCTCCCCCTCCCCTCCCACTCTCCCCACTCTCCTCACTCTCCCCGCCCACTGTACGTGCCCTCTCTCTTCCCACTCACTCCTCCCCTCCCTTTGTCTCCTCTCTCCACTGTCCCACCCCTCTCTACCCATTTTTACCCCTCTGTCCCCCTCCCCTCCCCTCCCACCCTCCCTGCCTGTACTTCCCCTCTCCCCTTCCCACTCACTCTCCGTGCCCTCCTTTCCCCTTTCCATTGTATCCTCTCTCCAGAAAATAAAGAGAACCACAAAAATTGCCTCAAAATGCTCTCTGAGGAAGATATGACTAGATGACACCCAAATGTGCAAATATGTCCAAATATGTAAATCTTTTGAAAAAAAGATTTAATCAGAAATTATTAAAGAATGTGAGTGTAATTTTTAAATTTTTGTATTTTTGTCCTCCAGCCTCTGAGAATTCAAATGAAAGAAGAAATTGTCTCTGCTATTGGTAAGTTCTTCCAAGGTTTTTTTTTTTATAGTTGTATGTTTTATTGAATTATTATAGATAATCAAAATATTAAAGCTCAGTGGCATGATTGGGAGAAATAAAAAACGCTTAAGAACCAAACTGGTTGAAAGATATACCAAATATACACCAGCTGGAATGGATCTCCTGGCCGGAAGGATTTTTCTTGAGTTTGTTTACTTAAGGAGAATCAAGCATGAACAGGCGAGCAGTTTCTTCTCTTGAGGCTCAAGAGAATTAAACCCCATAGAAAGCTACACTATAGATTTGTCTGACACAAAGCATACTGATGGAAGTTCTTTAGAACAAGTCGACTTTGACCACCAAATTTTCACAGAAGAATCCATGCACAGTTTTAGAATAGTTTCACCCCAAGTTTAGGACTACCCAATCATGTCATTTACCTTAAGTTTTTTTTAAAAGATATAATTGTATGTGTTAATGAATCATAGATAATCAAAATGTTTACAATTGATCAACAATATTTATAAAGGAGAAGAAAAGAAGGGAGAAAAGGAAAAAAGCAAGAAAAAAAATAACAAGGGATTATAATGCATTTGCAAAATAACATAAATAATGTGTAGCCCCAAACCACCAAGTTGAAAAAAAGAGTATGATCTCTTTCCCAAGGCTTTTGTGAGAGGTGAAGATTTATGTAATTCATGACATTGCAAATAAATTTAGCTTATTGGCTTGATATGCTCATTTTGTGGTGTCCAATGGACGCAATTTTTAATGATTGACTTCATAAATTGCAAGCTGTCAAGGATGTTATGAAAGGTGTGAGGTTCTGTATCTCAATTTTAACATAAACATTTTGTGCTTTTAATAACGTCCACATGACACAGAGATTGAGTGCATTTTATTGGTAAAAGTAATCAGAATTTATAAACAAAATTACAAAGTGTAGGTAGCTACTTCTTATCATACGTGCATGATATAGCTTTTTTTATTGCCCATAAATCAAGTTTTGCACAGAAAAATGTCACTTTTATTGGTTTCAGGAGGAAATTTATTATCAGAATGGTGAATATGATATCATGTTTGGTGTTATAATGTGACAATTTTACAGGTCCCACAGGTATCCCATTAGATACTATATGTATACACAATATCTGGAAATTAAGACATTATGTGCAGTAGCTCATGAAAGAGATACATTCACTGACTCAAATGCATGCAGAAGTAGTATAAAAACTCAGTAATAAAGTTTTAACATGGTTGGATAATCCATTCAAGAGATATATGCATAGTTTTTTTTTTTTTTATAGATTTTATCAAATCCTATAAAAAATGATATGATTTATGGGTAGTCCTCAACTTGGGGTAAAACTTTTCTAGAATCAAGTAAACTGAAGGATTTTATTGTGAAAATTTTGGAGTCAAAAGTTGACTCATTTTGAAATAACTTCCATGAGTATGCCTAGTATTGTGCAGCTTTCTATGGGATTAATTTGTCTTGGCACATGAGAGAAATAAGTACTGGTATGTTCATGCTTGATTCTCCTCAAGTAAACAAATTCATGACAAATTCTTCCAGCCAGGAGATACACTCCAGCTGGTGTATGGACTGATATTTCTTTCAACCACTTTGGTTCTACAGGCATTTCTCCCAATCATGTCACTGCCCTTTAATACACTGCCTTGTCAAGATGGCATTTCTGTTATATTACAGGTGCATATCTCTTCTCTTCATGGTGCTAATTCATCCAAGGGAGATCAGCAACGTCTGGACAGGCCTATACCTGAATATGATATTTATATATATATATTTCTTTTCAGAAAACACAATCAATAACCATCAATCCAATGAGGAGGCCATGAGGAACCTTTTCCACACAGCCAGGGCTGAGGCCAAGGAGGAGGTGGAGGAACTCCTAGCTGACTTCAGACAAAAGAGGGCGCTAGGGCTGGGGTCCATCTTCGGCGATCAGTACCTGACGAACGACGACATGGACAGAAATCAGGAGCTGAAGATTGTGGAGTCGACGCTACTGCCTCACCTCGACAGGTTAACAACGTAAGTTGTGCGACACAAATTGGATGATTGTCACTTATTGTTACAAATGAAGAGTTTGATCGCAAAAACGGGTTAACTCCATTTTCTCCAAAAGTGAGTTATTAACATCAAGACATTTATGACCTACTTTATCTAACGATATGAAATTTGAAGCCAAATTCCACAAGTCAGAACTTGGGGTTTAATTTAATTTTAATTTTGATTGGCAAAGAAATGCATTTTCCTTGAAAGTTGCTAGAGTGGATTCAACCTGTTTTGCGATAAATCTCTTCAAATACTCCTTTCATATCATTGCTTAATGCTCTCTTGATTGTTTGTGGATGTAATAATTGTATTGCACAAATACTATGATGAATATTTGGCACAATCTTTTTGGTCGTTTTCCATGCTGTAGCTATGGGGAAAACATCCATAAGTCATCTCTGTTGCAAAATGTGTGACGTAGGTGACATGGAATTTTGTACTGTTTGTAAATTTGAATAACTTTCAAGTTAAAATCTAATATGCAATAAAAAGAGAGCATTGAAAGGCTGTAATATAAGTATCGCATCATTGTCACCTGCATCATAGGTTTGACAGAATTAAATGTCAAGAAATCAAATAATGTACAGTTGTACAATACACTGTACCATATGTCAGGAATTATTATCTAAATGGGGGGTTTCAAGCGCCGTGATATTATCGCGTATTCCGCGCGCAAAGGAATGCGCGAATACGCGCTACCGTGAGACGCGTGTGATATTGAAAATATCATACGTTGTCGAAAAAATATCAGATACGTACGGGTACTTTTGTATTTGTTTATGAGTTAATTGAGCTTTCCACCCGTGTTTTTCCACACAATAATGTACTAGAAATTTAACTATTTAAAAAAAAATCACCCTATATAGGCCTATTGTTCTTTTGTATAATGTGCTGGCTTTGCTTAATTCACTAAATTATAGAGGAAGATGTGATTTTTGTTGTATACGAAGAATTAAATGTTGTCACATGAAGAATAAATCAGAGCAGGTAGTGGTTGCCATTGAAAGGCTCGATGATTT
>JZLH01S0024897.1:7167-26267 GCA_001188425.1 Eucidaris tribuloides | reverse complement strand
AATTCACCTTAAGTTGCAAAATGCTGTGCTACACTTTCTTGACAAACGGAATTTCATTTTTGATAAGTTGAAACAGTAAATTGCAGATTTTTAAAGAAACGGAAAGACCATTTTTGAAAGCGGAAAATTCACTGTTCTCTATTAACATGATGGTGAATTGGGATGTAATGATTAAAAGGCAAAAAGGCAAATTTGAAGAAGTCTACTTTATTTATGATAAAAACTTGTTCTAGTGAATTAGGTGCACTTTGTTTCAAGCGCACGTGCTACCTAAATTTCATGGCTCAAAGGTTTACCTTATGAAAATCACCAGCAGTTTTTGTGACAACCAATTTTTTAGTGGCACAGTAGACTTTTGTGTAGATGTTACCTGCAAGTGGATTTCTTACAGTATGTTACATATTGTCTATTGCCTCGTTACACGAAAATGCAAAGATGAATCTGATTGATTTGAGTTGAAAGTTCAAAGGTCACAGAGTCAAATTACGTGGTTTGATTATGGTGTTCATTACTGCGCTATAACTTAAGAAGGCTTTTGGATTTGATGTGAATTTCGTCAAAGTATGTCGTATGAGGCCACCACTTAAAGATAGATTTTCAGGATTTGGCAAGTCCATCACTTTTTTGTTATGCATTACCCACAGTAAGTAAAAGTACTTACAAACGGTACTGTTGAAAGTTATGAGGGTCCTAAGTCACACACCTTATTAGTTTTATGACGAAAACTATGTGCTATCCAGGGACAGATTGTTCTTTCCGTCGAGTGTTTAATTTTTGTTCAAATTGCGTACGCGGATGACAGTACGGCATGACCAGCTGAGCGGGACAGTGGGTGATATGTACACTGCTATAGTTTAACGTTGGAACTTGCATGACTTTGGCTAGCGGGCCGATCAGACAATTTTGGAACTAACAGACTGCTCGGCACTGTGGCAAATTTTTGAATTTAACTGTCCAGATTTTCAACAAAACTATTGCTGTTATATCCAAAGTTCTAGACTGGTGTTTATTTATACTAATCTTCACATTAGTACAGTGACATTTGAGCTGATTTTTTAATATCATTTTGCTTTTTTCTGGCATGCATGGCAAATCCGAACTCTTATCTTCAAGTTGATGAGATTTGGATTGAAAGGTCAAAGGACACACAGACAAGACTTATAGGCTATATGTCTGATTGTACTGTATACATCTGAATTCTTGATCAGATAGGGGTAAATGCATTGCACAACACATTTCAAAATTAAATCAAAATTGGTGTGAGTGCAGACTGTGGAGGCATATCATCGACTGTGCCACTGCCCAGTCAAACTGCTCTAGTCATGATGGATTTTTTCTGCAAACAATGTCTAGAATGAGTTTAAAAAATAAAAGTTGACTTTTCTTATCTATGCTTCCACATTGATATGATGGCATCGGCAAGGCGACCTACACGGTATGGTTCTGGCCTGGTCGTAGCATCGTCCAGCAGGGGCCTAGTGGCGCCTGTACCAGGGAAGTTACACCAAATGTGTGGGTTGCTAGCGTGCCTCATGGGGATTTTCTACTTTTTCTTGTAAGTCTGTGCTCAAGAGGCTAGTAAAGTTAACTCTTCCCTGTAATGACATTTCTTTCATTTGATTTGGCAGAAAATTTGGGAATTTATCTGTTCTTAAATTTGTTGGGTTTTATTTAGAATGGTGGGTTTATTGGTCCTTTCATGACACATGTGATTAAAACACTAAATTGATGATTTTGGGAGTCGACAAATAACGAAACTTCGGTAAAGAGACGTTGAGTCCAACTTGAGGTCTGCCAGTGCAAAATTGCCACTTAGTTGTAGTTTTTTTCTCTTGATCGTGAAAGAAAATAAAATTATCCGTTCTTCAATTTTTCTACTGATTCATTGTGCAATAATTCATTTTGAGTTTCATATAGTAATTAACAATATGCAGTGGGGTAATTTTTTATGCTCAAGAACAAACGGATCATTTCTGCAATACAAGTGATTGGATCATATGTCTGTAGATTGAGTTAATAGTCTTATTTCATTTCACATTTGTCCGGCCAATAAATTTAATGTATAATCAAACGGTGATCTGGACTGACGGCTTGAATTCTGACGTGAGAACGTTTCGCGTCCCTATCGGGCACGCTCTCAGAAAACTTACATCAGTTGATTGTTCCGGGCAATGTCTTTAAATTTATTCTACCCACCGCCCCCCCCCCCAAAAAAAAAACAAAAAAAAAAAAAAAAACAACAACATCTTTAAGTAAGTGAGTGTGCTCTTTTGCTGTTGGTTAAAGCTCACATTGCTATGTTTGATTTCAGGTTGTCTACTTTGAATCCTATTGTTTATTTCGTCCGATGTAATTCGGAAGATCTCCACTGTCCGGTGAAACTCATACTGAGAGAAACACCTGGAAAACTGATCCTTTGACTTTAAGTGAGTGCGTATAATGTGTCAGGTGAATTATTTTTCCTTTCTTCCTCTCTTGCAGCTATAATGTTTTTTCCTCTCAAAGCTTAACATGCAGAGAACGAAGTACCACGCACTCAGTGCTGGCTACCACATGCTGGCACTGCTCAATCAGGTATGACTTAAAATCTGTATCATCAGCTCTCCCTTCACACCCCCTACTTAGTTTTGATTTTGTTATTTCTATACGATCGCTAGCTGTAAATGTTATTGTTGGTAGTTTACTATTGATATACATTTGTATAAGGGCATGAGACATTTGAGTAGAATGCACTATGTAAGCTCAAAATATTATTATTGTTGCTTACAAGAGCCCAGAACATTGCATACATGTAGTTTATCAGAGATGACTGATTCGCTCAAACTAAGTTAAATTGCCCCAAAGTGCCTAATCTATAGAACAATAAACAGTTTTGAAATGTATCCATGAGAAATGCATTTCGTGAAAGAATTGGGCTTTTCTTCTCCCTAAAGGGTTAAAGCAGGGCTCGACACTAGCACTTGCCGATTGAGGCAAGTAAGAATTTGGTCATGAAATGAGCAAAATAGGCCTACTATGTATGTCCATAAAACAAAATATGGTCAGAAAATTTGTTCAGTCTATTTGCAACACTTATTTTCGTTCAGTTATTTAATTTTATAAGTCCCTCAACTTCATAAATCACACCTACATGTATCCTGCCATTCCCCACGAATTAAATAATACTGTCCTAATGCCCCCAATAAAGCTTTAATTTTTAAGTTCAAGTGAGTCGAATTCATGTTTAATTGTTTTGTTTGTTTAGGGCAAGGCTCAAATCTTTCTAATCTCGGGAAGTTAAAATCTGAGAGTGAGAATTTCACTTGCCGCAGGGCAGCAGAAAAAAAGTCTAGTGTTGAGCCCTGGTTAAGGCATCATATAACAATATTGTCCATTTTAAAAAAAATGTGAGCGCATGACTTAGCCATGCTTCACTAGTCTCTTTGATATGTCTAAAAAATGAAAAGCCCGAAAAAAATTACAGTTCAAAGTGATCATTATGGCTTGTAACAGGAATAAATCATGGAGAGACGCCATTCCAGTTTTGCCCATAGACTGCTGTATTGCAGAATTTTCATTGGCGGGGAGAATGCGAGATATTACTTTGCCAAATTTTATCTGTAATATTTTACAAAATGACTCAGCATTAGCTCTTCTGAACTTTTTATCTGGTTGTTTATTTATCATCGACTATGGTCAGATATGTCAGATAGCAAGTTGGCAATTTTTTTAAATGGGTCTTTCCACAATGCATATATAGTGCCTTCAAAGGAAGATGTAGCGGCAAATAAGCAGGAATAAGTCAGAAAAGAATCGGCGTATGAGATTATGTAATAGGTGATAAAACAGTCTAAATACGGGTACACACGCGAAGGTCCTCCGGGTCGAGTACCGTGTTGAGTGACACTGACCCTAGCAAGGACCTATAAATTAGTTAATTTCTTTTTAATTTTTATGTCTGCAGTTTCTTCCCTCGATAAAAACTTTGCAGAAACAGCTATGGGAAGAGAGGAGTTATGGAATAAAAAAGTGCATACATTACCACGCGCGCGACTAACACATGTCTGGGCGGCATGCATCGGTCACGGTAGGCTCAGCTAAAGGCCATCGCACGTGCGATATCATTGGTTGGGCTAAGAACCCAAACAGTCTTTCTTAACTTAGTGCCTCTTAGTTGCTGAGACATCTTGCTTTAAGTTCTCACGTAGTGACTATGGGGAGGATGAAGATATATCCCAAGATATGACAGTTTTATCCAAAAATATTTTTTTTTATCGTGGAAACGTGAAAGCGTGTGAAATATTTGTCCACCATTTTTATTTATCAATTCATTCATCCTCAGGATTTCTCACGTTAATTTCATCACTAATCCCATTGGGTGTCAAGACGGAGGCTCTGTCTCCAAGTACGAGGGGGTCCAACCCGGAAAGCGAGCCAAAGGTATCCAACCAGGAAGTACAGAGGCCATGCCTGGATGCGTGACAACAGATCTCTACAAGTTTTGAAGGGGTTGACCCAGCCCTTAACGCAACTACTTCCCAGTATCACAACCAGCAAGGAAGAATAATGTATAAAGGTTAATAAGGTACAACAAAACTAAATACGTAGAAAAATAAGATAGGTATAAATTGTAACTTGCATCTAAAAAATCATCTGAGTGCGATCACTGTATTTTTATAAGAAGACTTGAAAGTGATAAGATCTCTGATCACATACTTATTTAATATAAAATTTTTCAGACATAGCGACCTAATTTACCCTCTTTGGCCAACTGGTTTAAATCGTGTTGGCTTAGTATCAAGGGCAAAGAGAACAAAAATGGGAGTGAATATTCGCCACTACTTGTGTAGTATTTACAGGGCTTGATGCAAAATCCTAAAAAAAGGTTGGGGGCGCTGTTTGGCCTGAAAAATCTTGAAAATACCCGCCAAAAATGAAATAATTTTACCTAAGAAAAGGCGGGCTGGGCTGATGGGGCCACCCCCTCGGATTATGTAGGGTGCTGTATCATATACAAATGAATACACAATCAGGCAACTCAAGAAATCAGCATTGGATTCTTTTTACGTTCTCTTATTGCGTTACGCTACTACATTTAAACACCAAAACAGTACAGCAATCGAACCAAGCAAATCAATCGATAATTTGTGGGTGAGAGGAAGGACTGCCCGATGCTGTAACTATCTTTTGTTCATGATTTTGGTAATCGGATACGAATTAAATTTTATTTTTTTTAACTAGGCGATTGTTTATTTGAGCCTTGGGGCTCATTTTTGAAATGTTTGGGGGCTATTTTTCTACGCGGCTTGGGGCTACTTTTTCCATTGCACATCAGAATATTGAAGAATCGCATGAAAGATTGTCAATGTTTTACCAGTGTCTTCAGGTCACGTAAAATCAACATTTAAATTATTTTTTTTTTTCAATTGCATGATAAAAAACAAGTAATTTTTTGTAGCGAAATCCTGAGGTGATTCTGAAGAAACCGTCACCCAAAAGAATTAGGTTTGGAGATTTTACGGGGGCGCGATTTGGGCTTTGCAAGCGCTAAAATGGCCCGTGCCATGGGTATTCCTACGCTGTGATGTGATTCTTAGTTGCTTTGTGATTTAAAAATGGTGTTAAAATTTTGGGCCAGGTAACATTTCAAAATTTACCTGCCGGGACTGGGGTTTAGTTACAAAAAATGACAAAATCCAGCCCTGTCCAAAAAGGGTGCAGGTTTGTTGCCATTCCAGCTGCCTACTGTTCTTATTTGTTAATAGTTGCGTATGTGCTGTGTAGTTGTGTGGGGTTTTTTTTTGGCGGGGGGGGGAGGTGCACTTGTCATTACAAGGTTACACCAATGCACGTGTGAAAAAGAGTTAAAAGAGTTATTTTTTCACGGTCGGGCGATGTACATGCATTTATCAGTTGGAAGGGTGATACAAACCATCACCAAAATCAGGAAAAAAAAAAAAGCATATAATACTTTTAATCAGGAAAGTATTACTTTAAAGGAGTATCTTATCAGAGTTGAACACTTCTTGTTTAGGTATTCAACAGTTGTGGTTCTACTATAAAGGGTATCTTTTCAGACTTGAATAATGGTTAGGGTATTGCTGAGCATTCTGAGATAGATTATCGATAATTACTTGTTTGCGCGTCATATATTGAAAGAGTCTGTATTAGTGTTAGTGTGCAAATGTGCTACACCTTGTAATGACAGTGCCCCCTGTATTCTGTGGTTAAATTTGGCGACACAACGTCATGTCCATGTTATCAATTCAGTACTTTGCGAATGTCAATGATTAACAAATGTGTAATTTGATGACTTTCCACCTCAGGTCTTGATTCGGACTGTTTGGGTATCCATGGTGCACTGCCCAATTTATGAGCATATGTAGTTAACTCAAGAAACGTACAACAGACTATATTGGACCTCCCTTCTAATGTGCAACTGGCTAAGCTATACGATAGCACTAGTAAAGAGTCCTAAACTACCCCTTATCCATGAAGATAATATGATTCCAGGGTATCATAAGTTCCCAATGGGCTGGTATTTGCTTTAAATGTGTGAAAAAGTCAAGTTGGTGTTGACATTATCATTTGGGATATTGGAATTTTTTGAGAAAAGCCATATAGTTTATTGACATCTCTCCAATATGGGGGGCCAGAAAAGATTGAGAAGTGTGATATCTTCATTGAAATTAGACTTGACCAGTTTTCTGCATGAGATTAAAAAAATTCTGCCAGGAGAAAAACCAAGTGATGTTCCAGTGACATCTCCTGCTGTAAAACAGCCGATTTGGCATTATGAGAATGTTAGACACTGAAACTGGAAGCAGCAGGTATTGATGTACAATAATTGTGAAATATTAAAGCTTATGCAATAAAGCGTGTATCGATTTTTGCTGTGGAGTTTGATTCTACATGTACTAGCCTTTTTAAAAACCTAGTAAGAAATGAAATGTTATGTTTCACTTGCAGAGGAGCCATGGAGTACATCAATTTTTTTGATCCGGAGTCTGTTCAAAGATGCATGTGTTGCCGGTCGTCACCACGCTACCCATATCCAAAGTTTGTACCGATCCAGATTAACAAAACCAGGCAATGCTCGTCATATAACGGGGTTGATGAACACCATTTAAACTAACCTACACGGTAATAAAAATTCAACTTGTTTCTGTTAACCTGAAATATTTCACAGCGTTGGAAATTTTATGTGCTTTTGCGTTGCCGATGATAGCTCGAATATAAAACCGTCGCGAACTGTCTTTTGCAAAGCTGTATCATGTGGTTATGTCCACGTGTCACGAACAACGATCTGTGATCAGTCTGTATGCCGCATCTAACCAGGGTTGTGTTCTGTGCACTTTCACTTATTCTCTTTGGTATTTCTTGACCGTGTGTACATGCTATGGCCAGTTTGCAGAGTCAGACGTAGTACCGCTTGTGTGTTGCTTTGTCTGCGCGGAAAATTAAAAAACACAAATGTCACCGAATCTCTACATGATGCGAAAGTTATTGCTTGAGAAATTTCCACTTTTACAGTATTTCATTGGCTGGGGTGATAAAACCTTGTATCTCAAATATGTTCAAGGGCAGTAACATGATTGGGAGAAATTAATAATATGGCCTCGGAACACAAACTGCTGTAAGACTACCAAAAAACACCCAGCTTGGAGTGGATCTCCTCATGCTGGAAGGATTTTTCGTTGACATTTTGTTTACTTCAAGGAGAATCGAAGCATGAAACATAAACATCACTTCTATTTCTATCATGCCCAGAGAAAATAGAAAGCACACAAAACATTTGTCACAACAGATAATGCATGTATTTTTTTACCGTGTTGGTAAACTAGTACAATTAACTTGTGTTGGGTCTATGGAAAATGTCTATGGAAAAAATGGGCTTGTCTATGGCAAATGTGGATGAAATGCAATCGTCTCCAGTTAGAAAATGATAACTTTTGGATACAAAATTTTCACAGAGAATCCTTGCATAGTTTACCTTGATTCTAAAATAGTTGTTACCTCAAGGTTGAGGACTACCCCCATATCATGTAATTTACCTTTAAGTTGAATATTTAAATATAGAAATTGCAAGGTGTTATTGAAGAGATATTCTTTCTGTTTTTTTTTTCAATTGACAGCGGCGAGGGCGGGCATGATGGCTCTCTACAATGTATGGTTAAATCTGGTTTGCGCAGTGACCCGCATGTTGCACTCACGTTTGTCGTTACGCAGAAGATCCTACACGCCATTCTTCTCCCGAACCCGATCTCCGGGGATGAATGATAAGGACGCGGCGGGAGGTCGTAACGCCGAGCGCAGTTTCTCCCGCTGAGGTATGACACGGTGCTTGCGTGATTACGTGGAGATTAATGGATTCTCTCCGGCCGACTGATGTTTTGTGGCAGGGTGTTTGCATTGGAATTGATTAAATTTAAAATGATTTTAAGAAGATCGGCTCTTTACGATTTTGATGGAATCATATAAGTGTATGGATGATATGTGCGGTGGCTGAGAAATGTTATATACATGTATGAATTGGCCCTGAGGTTAGAGCTGAGTTTTATAAATGAAGACAGACTATTTATGTAGGCGAAAGAAGATAATTTTTGATGACAAGATCAGATTTATGCGTGAATGGGAATGGTGTGACTTGAAATAACTACCTGTGCCTTTTATAATGAGACTAATTTTGATTTTTTGATGATTATGTATTATAAACATCCCTATGATTTTATCGGCGTTAGCACAAAGTAGATTATATAGGTGACCTGTCACATTTTGATACTCTGATAAGTCACGACCTTCTTATTAAACATACAAATGGAAAGAAAAATGATTTGAGCTGAAAAATAAGAAATTTTTAAACTTTTGACATATTGAAGATCATAAATGTTTTGATTTTTTAACGATACTCGACATCATATTACTTCCAATCTTCCAATGTTTTGTACTTTCCTTAGCTTTGGTGTGTGTGACTTTATCAGTGGATTGTGGTGACGGTTCACATTAGCAAAATGAGAATTTTTTTTTTTTTTTTGGGGGGGGGGGTTGGTGGGAGATGTGGGGAGAGAGAGAGGCACGGGCTTTGCGTGGTTTACAATACTCTGCAGAAAATGTACAAACTACATTACAGGTGCATTAGTAACACCCATCACTTTCTCACTGTGTTATAAGACTGATTTAAGTATTTAAAACTAATAAAAATGAAATCCTCCCTTCTCTCTTCAGCGCCCATGAATAATGAATTCAGTCTTTTTTGATGTCCTGTCGATCTTTGTACGGTCTTCTATAGTCCAGAATCTCGTATGGGAACTCACTATTCGTTTATCTAGACAAATGAAATGTCAATCGTAGAATCAATGGAGGCATACTGTATAAGGTCACAGTGCATAGAAATCTGTCTACTATTTGTAGGAGTGATACATAATAATTTATTTATATATAGTGGAAGTAACCATTGTCTTATTACTTGATGTGGCCACTTTTCACTCATCATTGTGTATCTTGTCATTTGTTTAAAACAAATAGTGATGGTAGTGTGCGTGGTGTGGTGGGCCCCTGTGTGTTTGCTGGGTGAAAAATTACATCAACTTATAGATTTTGTACTGTACTGCATTTAAACCTATTTGGATGGGACAGTTTTGATTAAGGAAGAACTACTCAAAATCAGGGCAAAATATAATTTTATTTATATGCTCTGCATAAGTATATTTTGGTGATGAGTATATTCATTTGGTGTATAGTTGAATAAACAACTTTAATTTAGAGGATTACAGTTACGGGGATGAATGAAGCTTATTGGGTTATAATTGAAAACTTTGCTGTAAGCTTTCGCTTATTGGTTAGAACATTGTAGTATTTTTTTTTTTTGTGTTGTGGTAATTAAGGGGTTTGACAAATTATTTTTATTTGCAGTTGATCAAGGAGAAACTTTCTTTCTAGTATGTATGATTTGATTTGTGCGTTACTGAATGTGGTTATTATCGGTTTTTCAGAATTAGTTGTCAATAATTTCTATTAGAAGCTCAAAGCTGTATGCCATCCAATAAAAATGTATCCTGGCCTTTATGCGTGCGATACTGCCTGACCATTCCAGTATAAATAATTAAAGGCATCGGTATAACAACTGTTTTCAGTTTGTAAAAAAATCTGAGCTGCATGAATTACCCCATGCTACCCATGTCTCTGACATGGACTAAAAACATGAAGCCCTGAAAAAATTGCAATTTAAAACGTATGATTAAGTGCTTTGAAAAAAAAGTAAAATCATTGAACGATGACCATTCCGCTTTCCACATAGCTGCGGGCTGTGCAGAATTCCCTATCGCATCCGATAGGAAATAAATGTGCCAATTTGTATCCGCCAATATTGTACTAGTGACAGCAAAAACTGACTCGAACACTTATTTGTGATTTCTAGGGTGCTTTATTTGTCATTCAAACACTGTCAGACTTTCAGTGGTAGCAAAGCTTAACAATTTGGTAAACGAGGTCTGGTCCACAGTGTATATACATGTATAGGGTCTTAATCAAGGCCTGCAGTAGAAGGGCATTATAACCCTCACTATTTCTCAGAGGCAAAACAATGCGTTTGTGTATGTGGATCTGGTTATAATCAACGGCGTTTACACAGGCTTACATGACATGCCTCTATGAAGTTGATTGCAACATGAAGAGTGGATTAGTGGAATTAGTCAACAAGGGGACGGTAGTCGGTGTAAAGAATTTGACGCAGTTTTGACCATTCTTAGGGGAAGATTAATGGTAAGCGACGTTATCTAATCCCTAATGTGAAGCGAAACTAAATGTATTCAGTCTTTATTAGTGCTTCTGAGCTGCTAATTTCATCTTCGATTTTTGATCCAGTATTGCTAACCAACTTACTCTCTACAAGGTAGTTTGCATTTGTAAGGTCAACAGGATAGCATTATTTAATGTTGTGTTTGTGGGCTGTGAAATTACCACAAGTGATTACTATACCTCATATATAAATTCTCTCATCTGATTGGCTGTAAAAGTAGAGTCTATGTTAAAAATAGCTGGTCCCTTTTTTTCTAACCAAGATGACTCCATAACTTACACTGTGCCGGAAACATAACTAGGACGCCTCAACACCGGTGTTCATAGGATTGCTCGTGTTGTGCGCGCCCCCTGTACGGTCATGAGCGTTGATCTGACAGAGTTTGTAAAAACGAGACTGATTTTGGTAAGTTTTGATATTACAATTTAATGGTTCATTCGAAAATCCAGGCCTATGGCATTGACACTGTAAGATAGGCTTGTAGGCTTTGTCGAGGAAACTTTTAACCAATCAGAAGAAGAAGCAATACTATTATATTCGGTATTATAAAACAAATTTCACTGCCATTAAATATTTGGGCATGGTTAGAATATAGGCCTCGCGTGGATGTCAAACCATGACTAGGCCTGCGAGCTTTGCCTTCAGCCATTAGTCATGTTTTGACATCACCTTTGGGCCAGTATGAGTTTTAACCGGCCCTGCATGCAGTCATATTTGTACCGTCGTAATTATAATGGATTTACTAAGTCGCTACAAGTAACACCAAAATGTGGTGTTTTGGTATGGTTTCTGGTGCATTATCTGATGTACACCAATGTGCTGAAAGTGATATTTCCGTAGTTGAGTCAACAAAGAGAAATCTTGCATTGAAATCGCTATGCCTTTCTGATGAAACTATAAAGATGTAAGCGATTTGCACAATGCAAACATAATTGTGTAAACTGTATTAAAACGATTGTGAGTGTTTAACATAAGTACTTGTATATAAATGCACTAATACAAAACTTAAATTTCAGGTGCAAATATGCCAATGAGATGTTTTGCATTGTTATTGTAACTGTTCATAGAAATAATCTGGGAATAAAATTGATTACTGATTTTTCCTATTAATTTGAAATCGTTCTGGGGGATGGAATTGTTGTTTGTGGCGCGATACATGTTTGCTTGAACAATAATATGATCGCTTCTCTGACACACACGAATGCACACAAACACGTAGCGGCTGGTCTTGGCATATTTTTGTTCAACCCAGTCGTGCAGCGTGAAATATTACTTCCCAAATACAACGTAGTAATCAGCATCTACGAAAAATTTTACCCTTCAGCTGGGCGGGCGTAACTTATCTATTTTTTCCCGCCTCACTGTCAAAATCACCCCCTACCCCCCCCGCCCATGAGTGGGTGGGTTGGTGACGAATGTCCAGCCCTGCATACAAAAAACAAAAACTTTTTATGACAAACTATACATGTTATTCTGAGCAGTATGCAGAAGAAATTTGCATGCGAACAGAATACATGCTATATATGATCGAAGGGGGGGGGGGGATGTGGCATTTCATGCATAATGCAGTATAGCTGTGTGTGCGGGCCCGTTAAGCCCCCCTATTCATGCTCTGGCCAGGGTCGTTCAACCCGTTCCTATGGGTATGCAGTTGAAATCTCTGTTCTCCTGTTTTATCTCGCACATTTGTAAAAGGCCAGGAAAATCGAATTTGGCATCCAATTCCAAGCAAACCCATACCTTTGGGCTCCATAACGATTTAGTGAGTGGGGAAAATTTTCCTACCGCAACTGTCCATTTCTTGTTTCCAATGAAATACAAGTTTCAAAAAAAAGCAAAAAAAAAATTGGAAGGACCCATATTAATTCATTTCAAGTGTCCTATAAGTTCCGAAGACCGCCCATTTTCATTGTTAAATATCCAGTTTTCCGCCAGACCCCCATCTGGAGAGGCGATCACAGCAGTTTGGTTCCTTATCGCATTTTCCAGTCCTTCAGCGGATATGGTTATCAGGATTTTGGGCGGCTACACACCCCGTGGGCACACCTTCCCTTTTCCAAATTCGAGAGTCACATATTCCCATTCTCATTCCATACTTTTCATTCCGTTAAAACAAAATCAGTTTTTAACAATACACCAAGATGTCAGACGTCAGACCTTTGGAGTTCAGACTGATTTCCTAGGTAATATAAAATGCTTTACAACTACAATTGTTCATTTTCAGTTCGAATCTGAAGCTGTAACCAAGACCAGTTTGTGCATTGTGTGTGTTGTGTGTGTTTAGTGTTCGTATGTGCAAGCGATTGCCTTTGGCAATCCTCATAACGGCGGAAAGTTATTGACACTCCACTATCAGACAGGCGACGTTCTGAAAACGAGAACGTCCCCTCTCCTCAAAATGGCTGCCAAATCAAATGGTAGAATCGGTGGTTAAAAGCCAGTTACGAAATGAGACGGGTTCAAACATTTTGTGTTGTGAAATGTACAATGATTACACAAACGTCCCCAATATGTTGTACATCAGGAGGTGATGTGCCCTGATTGCATGTGCGTACCGTGAGTGTTTTTCTCCACCCAGTTTGGCAGACAATTACAAGATGTGTGGTGTCCATGTGCTGTGTGGGGTGGTTTGTGTGAGATATATAGAGAGGTGTATCTCACTGGTTCTGTTTCGTGTATAGCTGGTGTGTTTTTTTTTTTTGTGGATTGTGTGTGTGTGTGTGTGTGTGTGTGTGTGTGGCTGTTGTGTGGGTGTGTGTGGTGATGTGATTGTGTTGTAAGTGTGTTTTGTGTGTGTGTGTCAATGGAGACTGTACATCAACTGATATACACAAAAACACACTAAAAAGGGTTGTCATTTCTCTTTTACAAACACAGGCATGTGGAACACACGTATTGTTAAATGGACTGTCTATAACAATGTTTCCAGTTTAAAAAAATTTGAGCTACATGATTACCCATGCTACTAGTGTCTTTGATACAGTCTAAAAATGAGAGCCGCCTGAAAAAATTGCAGTAGTAAAAACAATCATTAAGTGGCTTTTAAAAAGTGAAAAATCATTGAGAGAACGATTTTCAGCTCTTTACTCCATAGACTGCTAGTTGTTGCAGAATTTCCTATCGCCAGATTATAAAAATTGAATGTGCCGAATGTTGTGATTGCCCACATATTTACTAGTGACAAGCATAACTGTCAACCACCTTTTGTTGTTCTAGTCCGGGTGTTTATTTGTTACATTCAAACACTGTCAGACTATATCAGATATGCAAAGCTTCAACAATTTGTTGAACACGGTCTCTCCACGGAGGGTTATAATGATGGCCACCACGCATTACCCTTGGCCGGTACCAACTAGAAATCCGCACATTTTTGTTGAATATTTATTTATTTTATTCCAGCACTGTACTCTGCGGCTGTTACAAAATTATGTTAAAAAGTATGGAAATACACGGGGTGAAAATAACACCATATCTTATCATTTTTACCCACCCTATTTTTCGTTAAGTTATATGCCTTTTTGTTGGATTGCAACTTGCACAGCCTCGTGCCATCGATCACCACGATTTTGCATTCACACTAACCATGAAGAAGTACATTCCTTTTAACACAAGAGGGCGCTGCACATAACGCGGGGGTACCCCCGCGGAGTATCGGCGTGGTTGCAGTCAATATAGTGGTATTTAAAGGGTACCAAACCCCCCCAAAACTGCGAAAAAAGGCCGCTAATCAAATACAATCACAAAGGATGAATTTGGACCGCCAGAGTTTATGGAGCAAGACGGTCCTGATAGCGGATAGGATTTTGATAGATCGTCGGAAATCTTGTCTGGGGGGATACAGCAAAAAAGAAGACCTGATAAAAAGTCCGGAGATACATCGAAGGAAAGAAAAGTGGAATTGAATTTCTTCTCTCACGAATCCCGATTCCAGAATAAGGGCGATGAACAGCAATTACCTATGCAAGATATAAAATCCCTTTGTCAAGGTCAAAAATAAGTGTTGTTGCGACAGGGTTTACTGTATAATTTACGGCATCAATGCTTGACTCTAGACTTGAATCCTCTTATACCAGTGCCTTCAGCGAGGTGGATTTTCATGGCTGTGTGATGTTAGAGTGTGCAATGTTGAGCATAACGTTCTAATGGCCCATTCCTCTTTTTTTTGGTTGCCGTTGGCAGCTATCTACAGGCGACTCTCATTATAAGAACGAACTTCGCGGGATGCATGAAATTTGTTCTTTATACATGTAACAAAATTTCTATATATCAGGGATGCAAAAACAATAAAATACAAACGAAATCCAAGAATGGGACCAGAAATTGTACTTCTTTGTAATGAATTTTTTTTATATCAGTGTTCTTTACAACGAGAGTGCACTGTATAATCAGCGAAACAGCAAAATGGGACCCTCGCACATCATCACCACTACAAGTTTAACAAAAAGACATGGAATAATACAAAACTTGACAAGCATTTACATGTGTGACAATAACATATTTTATTTGACCACAAATGCAAAGCAACTATTTTCTCCCCCCAAACCCCCAACGATGATTGATTTATGAGGCCTGTTCTGATGGCATGCTGCGGATGATGTCACTGTCACCTGAAAAGGAAGAAGAAGAAAAAAAAAAGATTAATGAGAATGCAATTAATTACAGGGTTCCCAGCATTCCATGGAAACAAATTTCCCTGATTTTTTCCCTGATGGAAGTTAAAAATTCCAGGATTATCATTATTACCTACTTTGTGCTTTGTCTATTTCTTTCTCATGTCACGTTCATGGAACGGACACAAGGCAACACAGTCTGATCACTACACAAACTAAATTCCCTGATTTTGCCCCTAACTGGAAAAGAAGGTTTTCCCTGATTTCAAGTTCGAAGGACATCAGATGTCCTCTTATCTTTTTCTTCTATAGTGTACCACCTCTTATAATTAAATTAATTTGCAAGGCAAAGTTTTTTCATGGTCCAAATAGACTTGTGCCGAGTTAACTGTACATTACCCATAAAATGTACAACTGCATATATCTACCTTAGTCTTGGTTTCAGACCATGCGACTTTTTCCATCCCCAGAGTACTAATATCACTCCCTCTCTGACTTTTTCTACCTTCACTCTGCCTAGAAATCTACCTCAGAAAACAAGTCTTATGTCAAGACAGTTAACTGATGATAGTAGGCTTAATTTCTTTAGGAAATAGGATAAGTTCTTGCGTCTTGAAGCCAGACTACATCTACCTAAGACCCATGCTGGTTTAGTGCTTATGGCAGGATACAGTTTAACAAACAAATGCGAAACATTACAACTTAACACTCACCAATACTTTCATCAATTTAATTTAGATTAGTTGGCATTATTAGTTGGCATTATCGGTTTTTGGTAGTGGGAGTGTTTATGACATGAAGTTACAGACACTTTCACAAGTTGTACACATACCTGGATCTGTGATACATAATGTGCACACCCTGAAGTACTTTCCGCATGCTGTTCCCAGTTCGATGTTGTTACCGCTGTAGTGGTGGACGCCAGTCTTGGCTAACATGGCAAAGTACTCAACTTCACTTTTCCTGGAAAACATGAGAAAACATGCAAAATCCTTCAAATCTTCAATGATACACGTATGATCCTTTTATGGTACATGACTTTTTTTTTAGATTTCTATGCAGAATTCCAGATGTAAATATTTTTCATTGATAGTATAGTCACAATGATGATTTATATTCTGTGCAGAGTACATCATCCTCTCCTTGTCAAATTTTGCTAGTATCTGACATGACAGTCGTGCCCATGTACATTTGGGGCTACTAAAGTGGAACCTTGATATATAGAGGTCGGATATTATACAAATAACGCATGGCCGAGCGTGCATTCGTGTAAATGCAGTGCACGCGAGGTGTCTTTAGATCAGTGCCGCTTTAAACGCATGAGCCGCTAGGCGAGTGCGCGGTGCGCACCATCTAAAGACACCGAGTGTGCACTGCATTTACATTGATGCACAACAGGGCAAGTGCATTATCTGTTTTATAAAATAGCGACACGAGTTTTCATAAACAAGAATAAAAACAAGCGGCAGACTAGATCTACAGGTTTTTTTTACAATGTCCGTGAGATTTCACATTTTGCTGCAAACTTGAGTAGGCCTATAACGTCTAAATGTGCTGTACTGTAGTCACAAATATCCTGACTGCGAACAAAATTGTGTGCTCCAACGGCTTCGCTCACGACGCAATATCATGAGCGTGCAATGTCAATTTTTTTGCACACCATTTGCACTCCCGTGCATTGCGCCAAAAAACTTGAATGCGTTGACGCGTTTTGACCAATTACCATGCTTGAAATAATCTACCTATTTTATAAAACAAAATACTGTTATTGTGATTTTGCAGGTCCCAACACTTTACATTTCTTTGTTTTCAAATATCTTTTTATTTTTTGGAGGGAGGAGGTATTGGGGTTGGCAGTGAAGTTGTTTGCTTTGAGAGGTGACCCGACATATGCTCCGGTGACAATATCTAAGAAGACAAAGAGTTAGGGTTAGGGTTTAGGGCTAGGGTTTAGATCAGGGTTAGTGCATGAAATAGGGACAGTGATTTTCCGTTTCAAGAAAAGACCTTTTCTGTTTCCAAAAATCTGGAATTCCGTTTCAACTTGTCTGAAAAATGGAAATTCCATTGTACCACAGACTAATGTATACATGAAAAAAAATGACAATTCCGTTTACATGAAACTTGAAACAAATATTTCTTGCTGTTTCTGTGTTTTTGTGTCAACTTTTTCTAATTTTTGTTCTGAGTTTAGTGTTTTTTCTTTTCAAAAAGTAAAAATTTGGAGAAAAAAAAGAGGTTTTGCGTGATTTTCCGTTTGAAAACTCATTTTCTGTTCCAAGTTGTGATTTCCGGAAATTCCAGCAGTTTTCCGTTATCGCGGAAAATCACTGTCCCTAATGAAATAATCGTCGGAGCAAATGTCATGGAACCGCTGTGAGAATGCCATTAACTCTCACCTGAGAGGAGCAGTGTTGTTGGCCAGGATGACCAGCTTGGCCTTGCCATTCCTGAGAGCCTTCAGGGTCTGTTTGTAGCCCAGGTTGTATTTTCCACTCTTCATCACCAGCTGGAGGCGAGTGTTGATGCTCTCCATCTGCTTTTTCTGTGAAATCCAAGAACCATTGTTTTACATAATGTAAGTACAATACAGTATATGTTCATTATTACAGGGCTCGACACGAGCACTTGCCCGCTTGCCCAGGGCAAGTAAAAGATCAAAACATGGAAATTTACTTGTCCAGTCACCAGTCGGGCAAGTAAATTTTGATCATCAAATGAGACAAGCAGTAAAATATGTCCAAAACATTGCTAAATTATACAAAAACAAACAAAAACGTGTGTAATTCTGTGTTCAGTTTATAACTTACTAAATTTCATCATTATTTTGCCAAATTTATACTTCATTTTCTGTGTTTGGTTTGGAAATTGGCGTTCAAAACATCAACCATGTCTCAAGTGTCTATATGCAGAACACATATACCTGTCCCACATCACATTGATGATGACTTGTGTTGAATTGTGGTAAAATTTGAAATTGAAATTAATATTAAAGTTTGTAAATAACACTATTAACAACCATAGAATTGCAGTAACAAAGTTACAAACTTCCAATGCCATAAAACACCTTAGTGGTTAAAATAAGTGAGAATGATTTTTTGATGTTTTCTATTGTTTCTTCACTTTTGGGCAAGTACAAATCTCAATGTTGTAAGTTTACTTACTTGCCCAAAGGGCAAGTGAATAAAAAAAAGTTAGTGTTAGTCCTGATAATTAGAAACTCCTTGGGACCAGCAAGATCACTGTAAAAAGGTTGTGATATGTACAGAGAGAGAGTGCCATTTCCCATTTTAGTGATTTCGACATTAGGCCTGGGTCAAATATCGATTTTGATAATTGATTAGTTGACTGGAAAAGTAATCGAATTAATCAAATTATTCGATTAGTCATAATACAAAAAAAATAACATACGCGAAAACAAGTACATGGGACTAAAAACAAAATGACTAACAGTTGGAATCTATCTGTTAGCAGGTTAGCAGATGAAAAGTTGAGAATGAAAAACATAACAGCCCCAAAACGAAGATGGTTGTTTTACCCCCCATGGCACATTAAAAATCAACATTTGTTGTTCGAATATAGAATTCTTTCATGCATCAACATCGCTACCTACCTTGCGCGAGCGCGCTGCCATTTTGGTTTAGCAAAATATCCGTTTACCAAAATATCCGCGTATCAACATTGCCACAGTGCGGGAAATGGATACATGGATA
>JZLH01S0024879.1:35533-68378 GCA_001188425.1 Eucidaris tribuloides | reverse complement strand
TCTCGATCCGGAGGTACCGCGTGTGCGATTCGTATCGCTCACAATAGAGACGGTACTTGACGAACGATCTACATAATTTATGATCCCGGGCTCAGCTCAAAGCAGCCATATGTAACCCTAGATGCATTTACTGGCCGTGTCCCATATTATCATCATCGTTACCAACTCCTCCCTGGGATATACCTCTACAAATAATTCTTCATCTCATTTTAATTGCAATAAATATATAACGAGACTTATGGGCACGCCAATTTATCTATCCCACAGCTGTAATTACAATGATATTGGAATGCAATTATTGGTTCTGCTGTTTGTGATAAACATGGTTTCTAATATAGTTAATATGTTCACCACTATTAAATTCAATACTCACTCTTCTCTCAATATCTTTTATACATTATTTATAAACACGGTTTCTAATATAGTTAATATGTTCACTCTCATTAAATTTAATACTCCGTAGCTTCTATCAATATCTTTTATACATTAATTGATAGAAATGAAATTGATTTTTTTTTTCTATTCATGGGTTTCATTGCGATCTGGTATTGACTGTATATTGCATGTGATATTGTCTGAATAATACATGTAACAAAGAGCAGACCAGGATTCTTGCATATTAATAACAGGATGACTTTTTATCATGTAAAACTGCTACATAAAACAACAACAAATAAAACTCAGTTTTAAATGTAATGAATTCATTACTTCATACGCAGTTTAAAATGTAATGAATTTCTTATCATTTTATAAGCAGTTTAAAATGGAATGAATTTCTTATTATTTCATAAGCAAATTGCATTATCATGGTCGTTTGATTTCACAACCTTTTTCCTGCAATATTAGTCTTTAATAATGTGATATACTTTTATTCTGTATGTATGTGAATTAATGCAAATAAATATTGCTATTTTTATCCTTTTATTGTACTATTAACTTTAAATTCACTGATGCAATTGTAGGTTATGTAATTTCTGTGTGTGTGTGTGTGTGTGTGTGTGTGTGTGTGTGTGTGTGTGTGTGCTTGTGGGTGTAAATTAACTTTTGTATACTAGATATTTGATTCATTTTTTTAGACAATATTATAGTTTTATCAATTTGTTTTCGTGAATAATTTTAATTCTATTCTAATTTATGTATTTTCTACATTGCCCCCAATGGAATGTTTTTTTTCTAATTTTGAGAAATTTGGGGTAGAATATGTTTTTTTTCCTATTGACCCACACTATATAACTAATAGTGAGTGTGCATGATCTCACCCTTAGCACACTTTATGAATACACCGCTGAGTTTTCATATTTTTGTCCTCTATTCAGTCTTTCTCGATTCTTCTGTCCACTTATAAATCATAAATGAGTGCATTTTGACTTGTTTCATTTTATATCAGTGTGTCACACTTTATTTGCTCTTGGAATACAAGAAAAAAAGAATCTGATATTTCTATACAGTCACTTAGTATTATGCTTGGTGCTATGCTTTCACACATGGTAGTCATTAAATCAACAACCTGTACAGGTAGTTGGTGGCAACACTGCATAATTATTACATGTAATATACATGACAGAGAACCCTACCATCACATATAACCTTGTACAATTTAATGAGGGTTGGAACAAATTTCAGATTATGACACACTAGGTGAACAGAACATTTCATAATCCTTGTATCTCATTGCAACAATACACTAGAAATATGACAAAAGTGCACTATAGCTATTGAGTATTAAGAGCAGATATTACAGTTTCATTAATAGGGAAATATTTTTGAAACTTTATTTTACTGCTAAGTATAAATACAGGCACTTTTGGTAGAAAATTTACAAAATTTTTCCTTGTATACATGTACCTTTGCAGTTCAAATTAAATGTATCCGTCCAAACATTCACGGAGGGTGATTTACTCATTTAACTGAACAAACAAATTTTGTACATATTGATATGAAAATTGCCTATAAAATCAAACAGAGCCTTACTTTGATCTTGATCATGTCATTTATCTCTCTATCCCGTAAATCGCTCTGTAGGTTGTCAAAACATGCATCATGCAAGTGTCATAACACAAGTACACAACCACTGTTCTAAAATTTTATTGCTGTAATAAAAGAGAGAGATATGCTGGTCTATTTAGTTATACTACAAAATGATGATTTCATTTTACAGCAACACCATATCTACCCTCTTAAACTGTAAAACGAGGCAACAAAATTAATCCAAGGCCTGTCTGCAATGACAATTAATGTCCTACAATGTACATCATCCAATTATTCACTCATTTGTGGATATTGTCAGTATATTGTTGATTTGTCGGTTGTCTGGCAGAAGGGCCTTAGCATACGTTCCCAGCAGAATGGCCTGGCACTAAATTGTCTCTAACATGAAAACCATTGGCTCTTTTCCCATGAAACCAAAGTAGTGTGATAATTTTAGAACCTTCTGTGTCAGCCTGTTAAGTGCAAATATTAAATAAAGCAATATTTCTCAAATAAGAGAAAATTTATTGTTAAGGCCTTCCTGTTGCCAGACTACCGACGATATATTCTCTAGACTCTGAGTGTGTTCACACATCACCTAAGTTGTGATTGCAATTGTGATTGAATTACAGACGTTATACATGAGGAAAAAGTCTTCTTGGACAATGAGATCAAAATTAGAATTGTTAGTGAAGTGGCCCGCGGGCATCGTTTCTGTGTCCCTGCCAATCAACCATGGCAATGGAGGAAAATGTACCCTGATTCTGAAAAACACTGATACGAAAAAAGCCTCTGCAGCATGATTTGAATTTTCATGATTCGATTAGCAATCATGCTTACAGTTTGCTTTCATGTGGGTAGAAATAATGTAATTGGCAATTGCGAACATGATCGTAATCATGTTATTTGCCACCGTGTGAATATGGTCTCTGTTTCTGATACTTCTTGACATAGTTTTTTTTTTTTTGCAATTTGTCAACTCTGTCCCCCACGGCATTCTGCATATCATTTCCATGACCTACAATACACTGTACTTGCCCTTGTATCTTTCCTGATGTGTGTACATGTAGCCCATTACAACCAAGGAGCTATGTGACAAGGTATTTGATAAGTACTTGATAGATCTGTGACAAAAAACCTAACTGAATACTAACTAGAGCAATATCTAGAGCTCAAGTGTAGTTTTGTTCGATAAAATGTTTCTCAATCATTCACATTGTCATGCCAGATACCAGACAACAAAATTACACGGTTGAAATTTGTTTGTTGTGAAATTTTAATTATTATAGTAAGCCACATTATCTCATTTGTAATCCATTAAAGGGAAAACAAGGCCCTTCACCCTAACTTTAATTTGCACCGAATATCTCCAAACTTGAAGCATTTCAGAGCATGTGACCTTCATGCCAATTATAGATTACAGAAAATATATGTCTATCAAATAAACAAACAAACAAACAAACAAACACAGGAAAAATTTAGTTTGTCATCATTTATATAAATAAATAAATAAATAAATAAATAAATAAATAAATAAATACACAAATAAATAACAGGCAGTTCTTGTTGTTATGATGAAATTCCAACATATTTGAAATGTTATCATTGTATCAGATTCATGGGTGTTTTTATTCCGGACTAGTCAGTCATACACGCATACATCTTCATTTGGTTCCCAGGAGTCATAAATTTGCAAACATATTCCAGATTACTGAGCCTGATCTCACTGATCTGTCCATTTCATAAATATCACAGTTCAATCAATGACAAGCAAACTTTGCTGACTGTCATGCAAATATGCCCTTTGATAAAAATCTAAATACTACATGTAGGTTTCAACATTTTCAATTTGCTCCAAATAAAGAGGAATCATAGGCTCATATCAAATTGCGTTGACTGCATGAAAGCAGAACAATCACATGAGCAAATCAGTAAAATTTTGAGAAAATTTTGACAAATATCAATAAGGTTATTATTTTGTTTAAATTCTTATGATCATTACACATTTCCAACACTTCACTCCCACATGTATTATGTGCAACCCTCTATTTGTTTTGTATACAAAATGTTACTAAATTTTCACTTTCTCTAAAGAAACCATTTTTTTAAATCTCTACAACATGTCTCAAAAAAATTTTGCAAGTTAAAAGTGCTCTCTTTGGCAATTAGGAAATACTGTTGTGACATAATGGTTACGTCAACCATCAAGGGCAAAGTTTCAGCTTTCAAATGCTGTTTGTTTTATTCAGTTTGCTTGTTTTACTCCTGAGAGAGGTTAACAAAGAGAGAGCTAAATCACAATGATGTAAGCATCATGTCACAACAGCATTATCTAATCTAATTTTGCCAAAGAGGGCGCGTTTTTAATTGCACAATTTGCTTTTTTAGACATGCTGTATATTCCATGTATGTTCACATTGACATAGTTCAAAGTAAGTTCTAAGTAAACAATGTGTGCAGTTATAAACAATCAAGAAAATGAAACTTTAAACTGAAAAAGTATGAAACAAATGGGGACTCATGTACAGTGAATGCCACAAATTTGCAAATTTTCATAGTTAGATAATAATTTGCACAAATAATAACTTTATTTATATTTGTATGGTTTTTCTTTAACTTTTACCAATGCATTTCCCCAATTTTTCTACTTCTTTTCAAAACAACTCGTATCAGCCTGACATTCCCAGTTAACCCATTGCTTACGGGAACCGGATGAGCCCTGTACAAAGTCTATGGGGATTTACGGAATCTCGTAGTCAACAGGTTAAAACTGATTACTGGTTACTGACATCAAATTAAATGAAATTATCATTCATGCACAATTTATAAGGATACAATAGGATGAGACATAAATCCAAGTCAGAAATATTTGAAGTGATCAATAACTGAATAATCTATTATGACAATCGGTAACCCAATGAATAAATGAATAATTCATTCTGACAATGGGTAACCCACATCTACATGTTCCTAACTGTGGTCTGAGCAGAAAACTAGAATTGGATGAAAAAAATCAACCCATTAATGTACGATATGATCTAATGGATGTTGAATCTGGGTCGCTGACAATCATTTCATATGACAGTTGTCGTTAAATATCTACTTGTAGCAGACGATCCGAATTGGTGGTTTCATATACAGAACAGCCATGCTATGTTAAAGGGATAGGTTAGAAGTAATGGTGCAGAAGACTGATTTAAAATTGGTCAAACTTTAATATATTATTTACATGATAGTGTTTGTATGGATAAATGAACACCCTAGATCACAAAAATCCACAACGCTTCATTTGACATTCCATCCTCATCATTAAATATTTACATTATCAACTTCATGTTTATCTTTAAGCAAGGAACCTTTGATGAAATTACCAATCTATATATTCCACAGAGATGCAAACACTACAGCAATCCAAGAACAGGTTTCACGGTCAAATACAGTTGATTTGGCAACATAACGAGGTCATGCATATAGAATTCATTCTGGATGTCAAATTCTTTTCACTGGTTGAATTCAACAAAGTACTAATAGATTTTTTTTAACAGTTGAATTATTTGCACTCCAGGAGGCACTCAGCATGTATGCGTTAACCAGCCCTGACCTGAAACTTTCTGAACACACCCAAAATGAGGATTGGCCCATAAACTTGATATTATACCCAAAGATTTGAAATCAAAACCATATACATATATTAAGACATTACCCTTTAAGTTACACCGCAAGTGACCAATTTCACAATGTATTAATGTATGCAAATTTTATGCAAACCTTTCTGACAAAGGTTGTCATGGTGACTTGACAGCTTATTGGACAAAACTAATTTAATGTATGCAAGTTGCATTTTCAGTATTGAAAAGTATTTAAAGAAAAGGGTGAATGAAACAGTTTAACACCAGCTTTTTGAAAGAGAACTCCCATAAATTTGAATACATTCTGAAAATTTTCTATCGTTTACATTACCACTTAAAGCTACATCCACACATGAATAGACTTGTTTACTGATTCAAATTTCTGAATTCATATTTAATGCTGCTTTTACACTATGTTCCCCGCGGCCACGGCAACCACGTTTCTGGCCACCGTGGACAAAACGGGATGGACTTGAGACCACGCGGAAAGACCGGCTACGGATCACCTCCAAGTGCTGTTACGGCCTACAACGTACTGTCGAGTTTTATTGCGTTCCCCTCGTTTTCCTATGGCTTACTAGGTTTCTCATCCTCACTGTGACTACCGTGGCAAATTTTTTGACGGTTAAAAAATCTGGCCCGGCATCCACGGCAACACGGACTGTCACGTTTGCCCAGCCCGTCCTCCCGCGTGGTCTCACGCCCATCCCGCTTTGTCCACGGTGACCTGAAACGTGGTTGCCGTGGCCGCCGGGAACATAGGGTAAACGCGGCATGAAGATTTTTCTTCCTTGGGTGCATAGTAATGTGCTCTTCTATGAACCAATTTATAATAAATACATTTCAATTATGTGGAATCCAACTTGCATACATTACTTGTTGCAATGACGGGTAAGTCTTGGGCAAGCTCTCACGTTGTCAGGGACAAGTTTCAAATGTATGCATAAACTATCTCAGTAAATGAGTTTATTCACTACCAGTATTAGCTTACCTGCATTTAGATCCAATGCAATTAAAATAAAGTTCCTATTCCACCCAGTATGTCAACACAGAGATAATCCTCATGCTATCATTATTTTGGTCCATATTGCACAATGCAATGCCAGTACATATTTCCAATTTGTGCATGTGCTACAACTGTCAACTCAGAACAGGGTTTGAAACTACTGATTTGATGAACACGATATACAAGTACATGTATATGTAGGTCTTTATATAAGTTATGTTATAAATATTCATGCATGCACCAGATGGACATCAGAATGTAAAGGTGCAGGTATTCTTTCAGCAAAATCAAATGAAAGGAAACATATGTATAAGTCTTCCTTCAGTAAACTAATGGTTGCTCTCAAATGCCTTACTACAGACCTATCCTATTCTTCATAGATAAATGGTATCGTGGGGTCATTCTGGACATCTAAATAACTACAAACTGGCTTACCATACTAATTTCATGCTTGCACCACGAAGTACTCATATTTTTAGGTCACTTAAGGTTGCATTTTCATGCTGATTCTTGTACAGATCTATGCAAGTTCTAGATCAGTATTAACCCGTTGGCTACTGGAACTGGATGTGCCATGTATTGAATCTATCAGAATTATAGAATCTTGAAGGCTACTGGTTCCATTTATATTGTTAGTAATATCTCACACCCGGGGGGGGGGGGGGGGGGGGGGGGGTTAGGAAGGGGGGCACTTTGTATAATTGTGTGATACCTATGTGCCGCATTGAGACCCCCACTTTTCAGCCCAAATTTCCGTTCCAGAGCATCTCAATTTCAGAAGGCACAGAAATTTTTTATTTTTTTCAGTTCGCAGAGACCCCCAAATTTGCTGTTTCGCTTCTGATTTTTTGCTCAGCCGCACCGCTTAGCGGCGCGCCATTACTTCGCCGCTTTGTAGTTCCGGAGCATAGCATTTTGAGGTTTTCTGAAGCCTTAGCTCCAGTTCCGGAGACCCCCATTTTTCGCTCAAGCCCGTTCCAGAACCCCCGATTTTCGACTTCGGTGCAGCACATAGGTATCACATTGTAAGTCGAGTGCCCCCCCCCCTGGATCTCACAAGCCCTGCCATTTACCAGGAACTAATGTACATTATATCATCCATAGAGGATTAAATACCACCTAAGTTAATTCCGACTCATATCCACACATACCTTTAGTTTCAGTACAAGATGATGCAATTTTGTTGAGATTAAAATGGCTAAAAATACTCATGGTATAGACTGTAGACATGGGTTGAGAACAAAAAAGAATGGCTCTTAACATAATGCAAATTCTGAATAGACAACACCAACCAGTATATACATGTACTTAGTTAGTGTTTTGTACTCACTTCTTAAAGAATAAAAGTGCTGCAGCTGACATCAAAAGTCTTTATCGCAAGATTACAAAATAAAAGATCTAATTCTGTATCTAACATGTCTATATGAAGTAAATTATGACTCCACCAAAATCGCTCTTGAAAAATGAACAAATCAATTAAACTAGTATTTGCTGTGCAAAACAGTTGGAAGACTGCATACAGTATATTAGAGGACAGGGGAAATAAAATATGACATTTTGCATTACCTGTGAGAAATTTGCCAGGAGGTTTTTATAGCAAAGCTTAAAGTGATTTCAGGTATCGGTATTCCTGTACACAGTGCATATCGCCGTTGTTGCTTAGTAACGGCCTCATCTCGTTGCCATGGTAACAGAATGAAAATGTCTACTGCTACGGCTCAAGCATCTTGCAGAGTGGTACCCTACCTCACGATTCATGGAACAAACATCAAGTGGCTGGTTAAAGAGACTAAGAGTGAGAGATTGAGGGAGGAGGTTGGGGGGGGGGGGTTATGAGACGAACTGAGCGCCAGCGGGGGAGCAATTAGTGGAACACTTGCAATCACTTCCAGGGGTGTGTGGGCGTCTACTGCTTCCTTTGCCTCATATTGTACACTTCTTGCATGTCAACACAGAAAACTAAGAGGATCGGAGGAGGAAAGATGCTGTTTAATTATCAAGTCACTTTATATCTGGGGCTCGTGAACTAGGTTACTGTCTTTAATTTGTGTCAGGTATGTCGGAAAAATTTGAGAGCTGAGTTCAGGATGAGCGGAAATTTTCTTAAAAATATATATATTTTTTCTAATTTACACCAACTTCAACCATCTGAATCAACACACCCTGGGCTCGCAGCAGTATTGGGCAATTAGAAACAGCATGATTTATGCTTGGTTGATCATGACAGGAACATACACAAATGCTTAAATTTATGTGTTTTTGGTAATGTTGTAACACAGTTGATTCATTTAATACCAGCGGTAAAAAATGTTTACATTATGTGACATGGACATCAGGTATAAGTGTTTATGAGTTTGTTTATAAGTTTGAATGAAAATTGTATCATTAGGCTTATATATGGGTGTATGTGGATTGTGGAAGCCTATTATCTCTCAATGTGGGTTGTACTGGGCTTCGGTACAAACTTGTCCCAAAAGGGTAGTCTTAACGTGCCACAATAATCATGATAGTTCTATGGACGTTGTATGTCTGGTGTGGTGCATAGTATGTATTTGCGACTTTGGCATGTTAAGAGTTAAAATTAATTAGACTTTAGTCATATCGCAACAGAAATTAGCGAAACGTTCCTTTCAATGTCATATAAAACCTCCTGATCACTTGCCTTGATCCCATGACTGAACTGTTCCACAATTGCTAACCTTAATTCTTACAAAGAACAATACCAGGACACCCCTGGCTGTACTCAAGTCAACCCTGGCCAATTTAGGCAAAGTTTATTGACCTTTGACCCTTGACCCCTAAAACATTTTGTCGAAAATCTGATCAGCTCATCTACACCCCATGGTGCATGTTTGGGCCAAGTTTGATGACAAGCCACCCAAAGATTTTTCCAGATATCACAATAACGAGATTTAAGTGTGTGTATGGACAGATGGATGGACACGCACACAGGAAACCTGACAACATAATGCCTTTAACCTTTGAGCTTTCAACCTCCAAACATATTCCATTCATCACTGCATAGGACTACTAAATATTTGACCAAAGTTTTATTAAAATCTGATCAGCATTTTTTAAGTTACTGTGGTAACAGCCAAATTCATACTTATAAAAGGCCTGTGACCTTTGACCTTTTGACCCTTTGCCTCCGAGATTCTGTAATTCCCATAGAGTTGAAACATAGCAAATCCAGTTCTCGTAGCCATTGGGTTAACATTGAAATCTAATCAGATCATTGTTGCATCATAGTTCATACTTGAACTAGGTCTCATTAAAATGCACTTGGCAGTTTTCAAGTTATTGTCATATTGGGAACAATAACTGACAGATGGATGGAATACCTGATAACTTTGTACAGAGACATACCAAAATCAGGTCAGAAACACATCAACCATTTTGTGTCAGTGCGAGTATTCCTTTGAATGTAAAACAAGCCATGAAAAGTAAGCTTACTGTCTCTATTTGAACTTAAATCTTCAGTCAGTATGCATATTCTACAGTATATAGCTACTTGTATATTGGTGAAAGTGTACTGTGCAAACAGAACAATTTCATGAACCTCACTTTGTACAATTTCACACAATCAGTTTAAGGAGTATCAGCAAACAGGCCAATTATACAGTGCCATATGTGCAGAAAATATCAAAGTAACTCAGTATAATTATGGATTGGTGTTAAGTGGAAAATAATAAAACCTGACCTTTTAATATCTTTGTCACTGCCTGTGCACCATACGGGTCTACATTACGTGGGAAATATCCCTCAGTGCCATATGTACAAATTCTTTTATGACAAATATGACCTTGCTGAAATTATATACATTACCATTAAAGGCAGAATTCATAGAGTTTTGTTTGTTTCATAGAGTACAGTGTGCCAAAAATTTGGCAAATACCCCTCCCAGACCCCCTCCCCCACTCCATGTGCACATTTTTTTAATGACAAATTGGAACTTGTTGAAATCATATTCACTGCCATCAAAGGCAGAATACAGTTTTGACTGATCTGACAAATTTTTCACCATTCTTTCATAGAGTATGGTGTGCCAAAAATTTGACAAGCACCTCTTCCAGACCCCGCTCCCTCCCAGACCCTGCCACCCCTCCCAGCCCCCCCCCCCCCCACCCCTGCTAGGTCACTCCATTTCCTCACACATCACAATCTACCACTTTTTTAATGTCTATTGTTGGTAAGAATTTCAACAAGTATACAGCACCAATTGGTTCACATCAGGTGAAGATGGTACATATGAACCACACATCCACACTACAGTGTGTCTCAAAAAAAATTGTGCAAGTGAAAACCGCCCTCTTTGGCAATTAGAAAATACTCTTGTGACATGATGCTTACGTCAACGTAAAGTGCATAGTCTTAGCTATCAAATACCATTAGTTTGATTTAATTTGCTCGTCTTAATCCTGAGATATGTTAATTTAAATAAGAAAGGGTAAAATCGTGATTGTGCCACTTTACTACAGTCCCGAGTAAAAGTGACACAATTGTGATTCTACCCTTTGAATGTTGACAACATATCTCGAGATTAAAACAAGCATATTGAACAGAACATATGGCATTTGAAAGCTAAGACTTTGCCTTTGACGGTGATGTAAGCATAATGTCACCAGATTATTTTCTAATTGCCGAAGAGGGTGCCTTTTACTTGCAGAATTTGTTGAGACATGCTGCAGCACATCTCAAAAATTGTTCAAGTAAAAAGCGCCCTCTTTGACAGTTAGCAAATACTGCTGCGACGCGCGTTTATGTCAACATCAAGGGCAAAGTCTTAGCTTTCAAATGTTGTTTATTCTTTTCAATTTGCTTGTTTTGATCTCGAGATATCTTGTAAACAACAAAGCAGTGGAATCACAATTGTGTCACTCTTACGGGAAGAGGGCCTGATGCTATATTGACTGTAGTAAAAGTGGCACATTTGTGATTTTACCTTTTCGTTGTTAACTGAACATATCTCAGGATTAAAACAAGCAAACTGAATGAAACGAACGGCATTTGAAAGCTAAGACTACGCCCTTGATGGTGATGTAAACATGACATCACAAAAATGTTTTTCTCATTACCTAAGGGGGCGCTTTTGACTTGCACAATTATTTTTGAGACACACTGTACTACACGTGTTCATCAGATTTACAATGTTGAATTTTGGTATGTTCATGTGGAGGTTGTAGGGCAACAACCTCTAGACAACTTCTCCCCAGGTGCAACAATCTGCAAAGATCAAAAAGTGAAATTAAATCAAAATCTTACCTGTCAAGAGCCTGATGCTGTCTCCTCATATAATGGAATGTCTTGGCCATCAACAGATTGTCTTCTTCTAACGTCTCGTCAGGATCCTGGTACTGGAATTGGAAGGCATCTTTGTCACCATCCGGGCCATCTTCCTTCTCCCTGCCAATGAACAAGAAGGCGACACCATATTAATAACAAGTCCATAGTTTAAAGAATGGTATTTTCATTTGCCTTTCACAGGGGAAGATAAACACTACACCAGACTTGTAGTATTCTTACTCGTACCCATACCCATTTCCCAAATTCCGGGCCCAAACCCAAGGTCTCATATCCATATCCACAGCCCCTTACCCATACCCGTACCCATACCAATGCTTCAGTCTGGCTACATACCCGCACCCATACCCACAGGTCTGTACCCGTACTTATACCATACCCATGGTCTCATACATTACCTGTACCCATAACTGTACCAATTTTCTTGTACCTATACTTGTACTCATTCACTCTTTATTAGTGTTCAATTATCCTTTACTATAATGAAAATTTTATTCACTTTTCAATTTATTCTGATGTAAGCATATGTTAATTTGTAAAGTATCTCCAGTAAACATTCAGTTTCAGCTTTTTATGTTCATACCATTACATGTACATACCAAAGAAATGGTATGCTTGTGTTTGTTAACAAATATTATTAATGTTGTCACAAGTGAGCATGGGTGGGGATTTGAACCAATGACCTCCTGATTACTAAACAGTAAACAGGTGTCACTATCACTAGTTCACTGAGAATGTCTGATGACTCCAGCGTTAGGCCTAAAAAAAATTGTTGTATTGGCGTAACCCGCCCGACCCTAAAAATATCCCCGATCCGACGTTTTCTTTCTTTCTTTGTATTGCGATAGTATGATAGTACGATAGTATCGATATCGCATATCGTGCTGACTTTACGATCGAATTGAAAACCTGGAAGTGTTGCGGACAGAACAGCGATTTTTCCGCCATATGCGCGCGTATATCGCACTTCGTGCACTTCTATATGGAGCCTCGCTAGCTATAGCCTCAATAGCTGCGCTAACTACATGTAGCTAGCGATGATCGAGCTGTTTACCTGAACATGACGTCTTACGCAGTAAAGAAAACGGGCACACTTGGGCCAAAATTTATTTTCAGTGTCCTCAACTTTGGCTTGATGTCATTGATGAACTATTGCAAGAAATAGCGGCTTCCGAATTGGCCGATTATAGGCTTATAGTTCATAAAGTGAAAGCATTGGGCGCTGATAGTGGCCCATTAAAAAAAACCCGCCCTACCGACTCTATTTTTCAGTGAGCCGTTACTCCAATACAACAATTTTTTTAAGCCTTACTTTTAGGTTCTCATCTAACTAGGTAGTACATGTAGGCTACTGCAGTTTATTAGGAATAATTTATAATTACTGCGCTGGTAAAATAATCAAAGTATAACAACATGAGCAATCAGGCTGAAACGTCGAGTGAGCTCTTTTCAGAGCTACACATTTCAAAAGAAATTACATGGTGCTTTCATTAATATTTAATGTGATTGTGTGTGTTTCTGTGTAATTGATTGCATTTGCATGCTCGTGTAGTTTTTCAGCCGTAGTGTTTGCATTATGTTGGCTCTTTCCGGGTATTGTCCGATTTTCTTTTCTCCCTGTTTTTGGTGCTTTGGTCTGACAGTTACTCCAATGAATTAATATTTCTGTTGATATGAATTTTATTTACTATTTATTCATACACTTCTTTCATAATGCTATTAATTTTCTAAGTTGGAAATTGTCAAGTTTTCACAAGATAGCAATGTTAAATAATTTTTGCTGACAGTCTTTTACCAGGCTTTTAAAAAGCTGGTTTCCTGTTGAGAAATCCCTGATCTGTTTTATCAAATTAACATAGGGTGTGATCCCTGGTTTAAGTGTGCATGAAGGCAGGGCTCCTAACTTTTTTTCCTACTTGCCCTATGGGCAAGTGAAATTTTCACTTTCAGATTTTTACTTGCCCGAATGAAAGATTTACTTGCACGAAAATTAACACTAAAACAAGAGCCCCGGGGCACGACGCTCACCTGAGGTCTCGCAAACTCTCTGTGGTACCCATAGAAACACATCAGTTATACGTATAGTTTTGGCCTTGGAGCCTGATATCTAGCACCAACGTAGCCAAAGGAACCAGTTGAAAAACTTTGCATCCCTTGCCATATAGCTGATTTTGCAAAGTTAAATTAAATTCTAACATCCGTTTTTATAAAAACAAGGCACAACATAGTATCTTAACATTTGACTTTGACCTACTTATGTGACCTTGACACCAAATAAGATTGAGGTCCCTGTTACGCATCTACCATCCAAGTTTGGTTACAAATGGGCTTCTGGTTAGAAAGTTACCTAGTTTGGGCCCTTATGGGCCCTGCCCCCTGGCCCGGGGGGGGGGGGGGGGGAGCCTGGGTGTACCATTCCACGAACCCTGTTTCCCTCCCCCTGAGATCATTCCCAGCAAGTTTGGTTTAAATCCATTGATGTGAATGTGAGTTATTCCTATAGGGCCTCCCCCAAACACTTTTGCCCCCCTTGGGGGCCAAACGAGGCACTCTGGGCATTGTCATGAGAACATTAATTCAACACATATAGAGGTATCTACACACTACGTGGCTTAACTAAACTATTTCTGGATCTACAGAAGAAGGCCAATACCAACCAAAGAAGAACTTGACTTCGTTTGACCTTTGACCTACATATGTGACCTTTGACCCCCAAATAACATTGAGGTCCTGCTACGCATCTACCACCCAAGTTTGGTTACAAATGGGCTTGTGGTTAGAAAGTTACCTAGTTTGTGCCCTTATGGGCCCTGCCCCTGGGCCCCCGGGGGGGGGGGGGGGAGGGGGGCTGGTGTACCATTCCACAAAACCTCTTTCCCTCCCCCCTGAGGATCATTCCCACCAAGTTGCGTCTAAATCCATCGATGTGAATGTGAGCTATTCCTATAGGGCCCTACCCCAAACTTTTGTCCCCTTGGGGCCAAACAGGGCCACCCTGGCATTGTCATGAGGAACATTATTCAGCACATATGGAGTATCTACACACAAAGTGGCTTAACTAAACTATTTCTGGATCTAGAGAAGAAGATGTTTGAAAACTACCTACTTTTGGCCCTTTAGGGCCCTGCCCTGGGCCCCTAGGGGGGCCAGGGGTACCATTTGAGGACCCTTGAATCCCCCCCCTAAGGATCATTCCTGCCAAGTTTGGGCCAAATTCAATCATGCATTTGAAGAAGAAGCTGAAAATGTGAAAAAGTTTACGCAACGACGCACGACGCACGACGCACGACGAACGACGGCGACGGACAAAAAAGCGATCGCAATAGCTCACTTGAGCCTTTGGCTCAGGTGAGCTAAAAACATTAAAACTTATTCCCCCTAACTTTAACCAATACAGCCTTTTTATAGCAAAAGGTGTGATTTATGAATTTAAAGAGTCATAAATGAACAAAATAATAATAATGTGTTAACTCAACACAAAGTTTTAGACTTTTTTGTTTGTTTTTGGTAAGATTTTTGGACATGGTTTTGCTCATTTCATGATAACAATATTTCAAAATTTTACTTGCCGAATTGGGCAAGTAAATTTTTACATTTTGAGTTTTTACTTGCCCAACATGAAATTTTACTTGCCCTGGGCAAGCGGGCAAGTGCTAGTGTCGAGCCCTGATGAAGGTATGTAGCTGTCCAGCAGAGAAATTGGTTAATTATGGACCAACCCCATTTTAGGGCTGAATAGCTGAGTGGTTGAGCACAGGACTTGTTATCCTGAGGTCATTGGTTCAAATCCCACTTCAGCCAAATTTTCTCTGCTTACCTTCAAAATTTGTTTCCAAGTCAAATTCAAATTCAACTCTGAAATCTCATTGGTTCATTGCCCGGGGGGGGGGGGGGGTGGGGGGGGGGGCCAGTGTCATTACAAGGTGTTACACCATGCGCGTGTATGGACTTTCAAATGGACCCTAAACACGTAATTGAAAGTCGATCTCAGGATACCTAAACAAGTATTCAAGTTTGAAAAGATACCCTTTTGAAGTAAACATGTCGGTTAAAAGTATACCCTTTTTTCGTGATTTTGGCGATTTTGATACCCTGTATGCGCGTACATCGTCCGACCATGAAAAACAACCCTTTTTACGCATTTTTTCAAACGCGCATGGTGTACACGTTGTAATGACACTGGCCCCCCGGGGTTCATTGTTATATCACATTTGCTTTCATGGTAATGAGGACCACTAATGGAAGGATGGCAGATGGACGTTGAGTACCGTATTTCATAAATTTGCTTTTATGAACCAGTATGAATTTGATTCACTACAAAATCACATTACATCTAATAACAATGTCACATGTCCAGCAAAGTCCAATATGATCATGGAGCTAATATCAGAAAGCATGATATATGGTATATTGGCTGGAAAATAGGAAATTAATCATGAACAGCTAGTGTAACTAGGAAATCACAATATCAGAGTAGCATGTCATAAACACATGTACTTGCATTTCGACAAATAACTGTCAATTTTCTTAATTGCACCAAATGTCCGAATGAGCTATACAGTTCCATGCTTGAAGCGACAAGGTCGTAATCAGGAAAAACCTTTCTAGGGCATACGACCTTCTTACCTGTAACTGAATGCAGGTGCGTGTCGGATGGGGGGGAAGGGAGAAGGGGGAGCAAAGCCAGCCCATGCGCTCCCCCCCCCCTTTGCGAGTGCTATTTTGGGGGAGGGGGCTTGTAACATTCATTTGCATCTTAAAAGTAGCCGTCGCTGGGACTGATTACCTTTTTGTTGTTTGCTACATTCTGTTGCACCTTAAAACAACCCACCACTGGACTAATGTCCAACCTTTTATTATATTGTTTTTGTATCTAAATGCAGGTGTGGGTTGGATCGGGCGGGGGGGGGGGGGGGGGGCAAAGCTGGCACATATTGGCCCTTCCAGCTTTTACGAGTGCTTTTTTTTTTGGGGTGGGGGTTGTCACATTCATTTGCACCTTAAAAGTAGCCGTTGCTGAGACTAATGACCTTTTTGTTTTTACATAATGTTGTACCTTAAACAACCCACCACTGTGACTGATGTTCGACCTTTTTTTTTATTGTTTTTGTTTTTCTTTTATTTGCTCATTACATTCTTTTTTCACCTTGAAGTAGCAAACAGTGCTGGAGCTGATGACCCCCTTTTTTGTCACATCGATTTGTACCAAACCTCTGAAAAATACTCCTGTTTTTGCCCCCCTCCTCCTCTTATCAAAGTCCCGGATCTCCCCTTCACTGAATTATACTTTATATGTGTGGTTGTATATCAATGTGTCAGGCATCAACTGAAATCTATTTGGTCTCCCGGTATCGAATGCCATAAACATCAAATTCCACAAACACGCTAATGGAAACAGGACCTCCATACCGGGTGAGATGGTAAGAAAATACTGACAGCACCGTCTCTTAATTTCCGCTGAATTCTACTCGACGTGCAACATGATTCGCCCCAAGTTGTGAGCACCTTTTACCTGTTGCACGATGATGGCTGCTTCGAATGACACAAAACTACAATTTGTGACCTATTTGTCAATCTGAGACCTGGTTTAAAAGTTTGGATGAGTTTACCAGTGGATTTTCCCCCCGAAAATAACTGTAAAGCTTAAAGGTATTTACATTTACCACAGTTAAAAAATCTGAGCCACGATTCCCCATGCTACCAGTGTTTTGGATGAGGTCTAAAAGAAGCCCTGAAAAAATTGTATTTCAAAATGATTATTTAGTGCTTTAAAAAAGTGAAAATTGTAAGTTGACCAGATTCACTTGCCCATTTCCTCCGTACACCTAGGCTAATAAAACTCGCCCTGAGTTTTATTTGTTTATTCATGCATAACTTGCCATTGGCAGTGTAACTTTCCAAACTTTTGTATTCTAGGGTGTTTATTTGTCCACTTAAACACTACCTATTAGCTCAGATAACAAAGTTTGACAATTTTTTAAAATTGAAGCTCCACAATGTTAGCCTATCACTTTAACAGTCACTAAGACAAGGACATCAATAAACATGCTGTAATACCTACATTTAGTGGTTGTAAATGTTCAAAATAAACATTCAGCGTGTTTCTATTGAAGCTAGTTTTCCAGAATGAACCAGCTAATGGAGTGAAAGAGCCCAATAGAAACAGACCTTCTCCGCCATTAGCCGTCTTTTTAGCGGAGAAAGTTTAGCCGCTAATTATCCTTCTTTTTATAGGATAATAGCGGAGAGCTATACTGTAAGATACCGCTATTAGCTGGTTAAATTTTTACTGGATAAATACGGTATGTTCAATAGAAACATGCTGATTGTAGCAATACCAAGGATGGAATACTGCAATTACTATTATTCTTATTGACCTACAAATGTATCATCTTTGGACACTTGTAATATTTAGAAAAGAGGTCAAAGTAAATCACATTCTAATTTTTATGTACATATAGTGTAAATTATATGCTATGTAATCTAATCGTTATTATTTGAATCAAAATTTGAAAACGTAGCTATAATACATTTAATGTTTAATATATCATGAAACATTGTTTAATTATAATGTTCAAATCATTTTTGCATACAATTTTAGATTACTTAAATGAAGACAAAAGTGCAATACTATACCTATTTCCTTTTCCCACATATTTATTTATTTTTATTCACCTGGCAGTCAAAATATGATAACCAGCTAATTATTAATATTTGTCAGGTTTTAAACAAAATTCAGTGCAGAGCAAATGAAATTATTCACTCGTTATCCACATGAATTTATTACAATATTTCAATTTCATACAACATACCAAATTTTCCAAATTTAAATTCATTTCATTAATATTTACAAAATAATATGGATAACTGATATTTTCTTTTCATGGGATCTGTTAAGTTTAAACACATGTATAATTTTCAGTATATTTTCTTTCAAAATGTATGTGTCTTTATGTATTTTGTATTATGCCTTGTGTTTTTGCCATATGCAAAAACATCCTAGGCCATTGTATACTGTACACGCCATATATTTCGCGTACAGATATTTTCGTGGTTTGAGGTTGTTTTGGGAAGTTCGCGATTTTCGTGATGCTTACATTGAAGTATATGGACATATTAAAGCTGAAATTTTTGCGAAAAGTGATTCGCGAAAATCATGAAAATAAAACCACCGCAAAAATTACCGCGTAAACAGTATATATATTATCATCACTTTTTAAACATGTTATATGTCAATAAAGATGAATGAATAAAAAAAAAATCACAAGCATTGGTTGCTGAGTGTCATTGGTGCTGAGTCATCCATCCCATTGAAATAAATTATGAAAATGCTGAGAGTTGTCTTACCTATAATCTTATTGAGAATGCATGTAATAATATCAAAATTATTCCAATTGATTCATGCCCCCTTCAGTAATTCAGGATGTGGAATACTAGTTTAGACATGTAAAAAATTGTTTAAAAGATCATGTAAATGTACAAATGTCAATGATCCTCCTGACTAAGAGGTGAATGAACATTGGTGCTGAGTCATCCATCCCATTGAAATAAATTATGAAAATGCTGAGAGTTGTCTTACCTATAATCTTATTGAGAATGCATGTAATAATATCAAAATTATTCCATTGATTCATGCCGTCCTTCAGTAATTCAGGATGTGGAATACTAGTTTAGACATGTAAAAAATTGTTTAAAAGATCATGTAAATGTACAAATGTCAATGATCCTCCTGACTAAGAGGTGAATGAAAACGTCATCTTTAAGTGACAAAGTTACATCCTAACGGGATACAGTGTGTATAAAAAGGAAATGGTACAAGTGAAAATCATGGTTTTATTATATGTACAACCCAGTTATGTGGAAAAGAAAGATCATACATTTCAATACAATTTATTTCACTTCATTTGGTTGTGTCAGTCCTGAGATACATATAATGAATTTTCTGCAATGGTTCAAAAATCACTTTTGTGTCACTCACTATACAATTGTGCTACATAATGTAGATTTTGCACATTGTTTACAGTGTACAAGAAAGAATTTTCATTGTGCTTCAACATGACACTAAGTAGACACACCAAGAAAATTTAATACCTAGAATAATTTTCTCCTGATTGTAACATTTAGTTTGAATGCACACTGTACATAAGAAACAGATTTCCTGAGAATCTATAATTGCTAACTTACCCTTCATCCTGGGAAAAACTGTCTCCTGTCGACACGGAAAAACGGAACGAGCCAGATGCCCTGAAAGAAGAAAAGTGGAAAAAGGACAGAAGTTAACTTACGGTTTACAGTTGTTATTTTTAAATGCTGGAGGTGAAACAGTCTGCAGCAAATAATGTGAAAATTATGTCCTTTGTATCTTTGCAAAACTGTTGATTGCCAGTAGACAGTGATGATATTAAAATTTAGGACCAGAAGCTTTTATTGCCATAACTTAATGATCAATAGATATTGTTTTGTCGGGAGTTTATCTAAGGGGGGGGGGGGATCTCCGCTAATAGACTTTTGACAGTCAGGAGATGACAATATATTATAATCCCAGAGGCATTTATTCACTAATTTGAAAGATATATACATGTACATACAAATGTTGTAAAATACAATTTAAACAGAGCAAGCTTTTCATTTAAGCCCACATGTACATTGGAAAGAAAATAATTCACAAGGCAAACCAATTTATGATACACATCTGAAACATCTGAAAAGGTGAATATAAATGTGTGGATGTTTGAAATTTAAAGATACATGCAGTTGCAGGTATTTGAGAAGAGATCTTTCACTCATTTTGAGAATATCATGAACTTTTTCACGTCAACCAAGACAAACAAGTTGCATTTGTCTTGTACATGTTCAATAATCAGGCAAATCAAATATATATAAATTTCTTATGCATTTTTAGTTTTAAAAATTTAGAATTTTATTTCATTTATGGCTGGAATAGATTTGCACTTACATGTATGATTTCCATGTACAGTGTATATGATTTCCACCCAGATCAAATTACTCGTCATGTGCAGGCCTGCATTCTTTGAAAAATCACAGAATTGGAGGGAATAGGGATGTGCCTGGAAATTTCTTTCTCCTTGGACTTTTCCACTTTTCTTTTAAATTTTATGAACTGCATATTGTGTATGCAGCTCCAATGCATTCATGTTTATGGTTGGGAAATTATATTTATAATAACTCCAGGGCAAGAATCCTGTTGTTGTTTGTAGTTTTCCACACAGCATGTCAAATTCAAACAAGAAAGTAAACAAACAGTGTTCAATGAATCAATCATAGTATCATAAAAATATTTGATTAGTAAGTTAAGCAAACAGTGTCAACAGAATAAAAGATTCGATATAATTCCCACCAAAAAAAAGAAGGAAAACTCACACGTCTCTCACAAAGTCACAATACAGTAGTCCAGCCACAGATTCACAAATAAACCAATCATACACATATTTAATTCATAATTATGTTAATCAAATCATGTTAATAGATTCTTACATCTTACAGTACATTATACACTCATCTCTTACAACACCACAGTTCATCCAAAGATTTTAGGCTTGTTGTACTAATGCTTGTTACAGAACATATTTTCTTCTCACCGCCACAGTCACAGTATCCATTACAAATACAAGTCATCATCAATATTCTGTTTTCGCGTTTGAATTGTATTAATTTCTTTTAGGAATTTAAAAATTATTCCAACCTTGCAAGTGCTGAACACAAAAGTAATGTGATAATAACATTCAAAACATATTTTAAATTCAAACAAACAATATAGGAATACAATACCCAGCAAAATGCCGACACACACACACACACACACACACACACACACACACACACACACACACACACATATGAAAAACTTTTTTGGACAAGCACAAACATACAATACATAGACACAGACAGATAACAAGACAGACACATATATGTTAACTTTTTTGACAAGTACAAACACACAAACATATACACAAACATGTAAACAAACACTCAGACAGTGACAGACAGACAGACTGACACACACACATTTTCTAAAACCTGTTACATCTTACTAAAATTTCTTGGTAAAACAGTAAGCATTATCACATCCACATCTTGTCTCTGTGTCACTCAATTGCCCCAGTTTCTTCAAGCCATTGGCAACAATTCAACAAATTAAAATGCCAAATTACTTGGAAAATTAATTTGAGTCTCCATCCTCACTTGCCAGCAGCAACCACCAGCCTTCTAATGAAGACATGTCTTGTTTCTTGCAGCCAGTGACTGTAGACTACAATCAATCACCCATTGATTGAGAGATAATCAATGCCAATTTCTAACGTTTGACATGAATTGTAATAATTTCCCCATAAATCTGAGTAGGAATTTATAGATATTTGTACCTCAATAGTCAACATACAGAAGCATAAAGCTAAAAAAAGATCCACTAACAAATTTATCAATATATCGTGTTACTTCATTGTTGCAGACACAAATGGAAAGCTGTTAATGTGTGTAACAGAGTTAATTTATGTGTGTCAACAATGTGGACGAAAGATGTAAATATCACATTTTTTTATTGATCATACACCCAATTTGAATCACCAACAGGAAAGCCATAATTTGTTTTTAGTTTTGTTTGTGTACTTTAAGGATTGTCTCCTAGAAATGTTCCTTTCCAGTGGTCTGAAACATTATTTACTTCATAAACTACACTCTATAAAAATATTCTGTTAGTCAGAATACAATGACAATATTACAGAGAGCATAAATGTGACCTGTCACAACATGATAATTCTCAATGGCAGTTTCTGAGTAAATTAATAAATTAGTCCAGGTAGGTTGAAAAAGTTGATTTGAATTTTATATAAGGCATGCATTTATCCATCATCTGTCCCATTTTGAGGGACAGGAGTGATTGAAAGGTATGATTTTTTTCTATTAACTTGATCATCTTTGTTGTGGAGTGTGAGTTTTAATTCAATCTTTATTTACCAGAGATGTTACTGGGAGCATTCCAATTTTCCTGAAATATACATGCAACAGAGTTGAGCAACCAAGCCTGAGGAATAAACAAAGTATTTAAGCATAATGTATTTCCCGGACAAGCCCCCAAATGTTGTTACGTCTTAACAACCAAAAGGAATTGTAAAAATAACAAAATTCGTAAGTTTACACTAAAGATCTCTTCCTCTTTTTGAAAATATTTGGAAATTTCTGGAAATACTGGAAATTTTCATCTTTTCACAAAAATCTGGGAAACTGGAAATTTCTAATAGCTTATGTGATGGTCCAAACTTGGTAGCGGTGTTTTACATTAGTTTTGCTTCATCCATCCTATAAACAATGAATTATACACCAATTTAAAGCTTAGAGTCTCTACTTTAAGACTGTATAAAAACACAATACATTACTTTTCCAACTTATGGTGCATTTTGTGGCGACAGGTCACATAATAATTCCATCAATACATTACATACTGTTGATGTTTGAGCCAACACAGACTGACAGACACGTACACACACTATCTCACTCTTACTGACAGAAACATAATCAGATTCACATAGACACACAGACACACAAAAAATCATAGAGACAGATGCACAGAAAAACACATACAGTTTCATGCAATGATTCATGTACATTATAATACAGTATTAAGGCAATGACTTTATCCGTGTATAAGCATTATCACTATCAAAAGTTAATATTATCCCTACAACTAGTATGATATACACTGTACAGCTAGAACAACTAACACAAAATATGCAAAACTGATCAGATATTAATATACTCACAGATGAAGAGAAAGAGAAGAACTGTTGCATGCACACTATGACAATCTTACTGTAGTATGGATCATCAACGCTACAATTTATAATCGGTTATGGTGATGGCAATCATCCATGCAATGTTGGTTGATTTCAGAACATCACAGGAATAAAAAAGCATCTCTCAGCTGGCAAGAACCAGGCTGGTCGGTCCCACATCCCTGGTTACACGGACCCTGATGTACTATTAACACTTGGACACATGTGTAATCCTGTTAAATTGTATTGGCTATAGGCTACATAGTCTCAGTTCCAGACCACGCCACTTTTTCTACCTCCACAGTAGACTCACTCTTCGACTTTTTCTACCTTCAAAGTACACTCACTCTGCCTTTAAAGAAAGTGCATCAAGACACTAGTCTTAGTCAAAGCAATGGACTGAAGATAATAGTTTCTTAAATGAATATAGGATGGGTTAATCTAAATGTCTGGAAGCCAGACTAGAAGCTAAAGGTGTGCATCTCCACTGATGGTTGACTGGTCACGCCTACCCGAAATCCATCATACAAATATGACAACCGGGGAGAAACCAAATAACATCGAGTATTGGACCGTGCATTCTGTATTTACTCAGAAAGTGGTCACCAATTTGCATGTCACAGCACTCTGTTGATTCCTGTGGCCATACACAATAGGATTATGCCGGAGGCCCCCGCCCCCACCCCCAAATATATCCTCGTGATTCCTGGATCACAATGCAAAGTAAATAGTCTCAATAAACAAAATGCATTTTATTATGTGTACTATGTGTACACTTGTGTGACCTGTGTGCATGTGTGTGTGTGTGTCTTGATTAGGTCAAAATTAGAGCGAGAGTATAGTTTTGGTTCTCTATTGAAATGAGGAATAAGTTGTGAACCATGAAAATAAAGATTTTGATTGGAATGGAATCTTCATTTTCTAAGCATAACTTATCATTTTCAGTATCACAACATGGAATAATGGAAACCAGGGCAGGAATTAATTTTTATTTTTTAAGGGCGAATTTTAGAAGAGCCTTGGGGCTATTTTTGAATTTTGGGGGGCTATTTTTCTACCACTGGGGCTACTTTTTCGTTGCACATCAGAATTTGAATAATGCAATGAAAGTTTCCCAGGGGGATCAGTCAAACATAATGCTGTACACATGCATGACCAAATTATTTCCAAACACCCCCTAAACAAGTTGTTCTCTGTGTGCAAAATAACCCCCTAAACAAGTTTTCTGCGTGCTTCATTTACACATTTTGGCCCCTTATAACATGATCCGTTTTCCTGCGGTTGTTTCGGGGTTGTACACATCGCTTTCGTAACCGGGGATAACATTTTTCAGAAACAAGGAGGAAAAAGCTTGGAAATATACATACCCTAAATACATTTGACCAGTCTTTAAAAAAAAAAACTTTGGGAAAAATAAACCCTAAATACGTTTGACCAGTCTTTCGAAACCACCATTTTTGTTGAAAATCAGTGTTTTTGATACCCTCCCTAAACGCGTGCACGCGCGGCCCGCGTCTAAAACTGAAAAACACCCCTTTCAACGCGTTTTTTTGGTCATGCATGTGTACAGCATTATGTTTGTCTGCCCCCCCCCCCCCATAAAATTTAATTTTGGTTTTAAAGTGATAGGCTAACATTGTGGAGCTTCAATTTAAAAAATTGTCAAACTTTGATATCTGGGCTACATAGTAGTGTTCAAATGGACAAATAAACACCCTAGAATAAAAAAGTTTGGAAATTTATGCTGCCACTGGCAAGATATGAATGAATAAAGAATTAGTACTCGGGCCAAGAACAAAATAGCCTAGATCTACACAGTCTTTGGGAGGAAATGGGCAGGTGACTCTGGTCAATCAAAGTCTAGTAGTCACCTTAATTCCACCAAAACTGAGCTTTTTCCTCTTACATTTTGTTACTTAGGTTCTTAGATGGTAGGTTCTTCTATATATGCCACTGCATTTACACAATGATAATTTTTAGGCCATGCAAAAGAGACAGTCTGCCTTTAAACTCTTGCTTTTGCTTGGATGTTAAAACATGTTTACACCTTAGAAAATATGTCATCACCTATGAAGGTGAGTCACCTTTAGTCCTTAGGGTAGAAACACTTGTAGGAGGAATAGCTGACTGCTATATTCAAGCTGTTTGTGTGTCACCAAAAGTTTCCAGGAATTATTGAAAGATTCCTGACTAATGATATACAGAGTTGTAAAATTGTTATTCTCCTTAATTTGATGAATCAATGTGGTTGCCAGTAGTTTTTTTCACTTCTACTACACATATCCTAGTGTCGTTGTACAAATGATAAGCTTCATCAGGGGCAGCACCATTGTAAAATCTTGGTGGGGGGGGGGGGAGGAGAAATCCGATGGGAAAGTTTTGCTGGTAAAACATTTTTTTCATGGCCAAATTCATGACCAAATAGCAGCCGAAAAGTTGCTCAGAGTTGGCAGAAATTTTTTTGCAGCTAAAAAAAAAATTTCACGGCCAAATAAGCAGCCAGACAGCCGCTCAGGTGGGGAGGGGGGGGGGGGAGTGTTGGAAAATTTTTGTGGCCAAACAATATGTAAATTTGCAATCGAAAAGTCACTGAGTCAAATTTTTTTTGTGTTTTTTTTTCTTGGGGGGGGGAGAGACTTAAAAAAATAACTAAAATCCTGTGATTGCGATTTCTTTGAAAACAATAGGGGGAGGCCACCTCTTGCCCCCTCCCCCTGTTGCACCACCCTTGAGCTTCATGATTTTCACATTTCATGTGTTAGAAACTTATATGTGATACACTGTCAGGTTATTGGGAGCATACAACTGTACATACGGGCAGATGGGAATATTCATAGGGGCCCCACACATATTGCTTGACACCATAAGTAACTGTGTATGTTATGTGGCACACCAAATATTGCTTCATAATCCTCAGCTCAGTGTAGGTGCTTGAGGCATTATATTTTCAGTATATTCATCCATGCATCCAACCCATGTCAGGTCCCATTTGGGGTTGGGTGCTGCAATTTCACCAGGGCAGGGAACTACTGATTAGATTCTAATCAAACCATTGGGGCTACCTGTATACTCCTATGTGTCATGTGGGGTCAAATACAGTATATTACAGTAAAGGCTAATGACATGATTGGGAACACTTGAAAATGCTCAAGACCAAAGGAGTTGAAAACATATACTAACTACACACCAGCTGGAAGGATTTGTCTTTACTTTGTTTACTTGAATGAGAATCAAGCATGAACATACCAGTATTTTATTTCACTTGAGGCCCGAGAGAAATAAATCCCATAGAAAGGTGCATAACATATTTGCCTGCCACAAGGGATATTGGCAGTAGTTATGAGTCAGTGTTTGAGCACAAGATTTTCACAGCAGAATCCTTTCACAGCATAGTTTACTTGATTCTAGAATAGTTTCAGCCCAAGTTGAGGACTACCCCCAGCGTGTCCCAGAAAAAAATGTCCCTCTCAAAGACTACAGAATAATTACCAAAATCAAGTTTTATACTCAATAAAATTTACATATTTAGAAAGCCCACCTAGTTTTGTAATTCCTGTGAAAATTTCAAAGGTCTCACTTTATTAGTTTTCAAAACACAGGCTCTTATGTAACAGCTGCAGTGCTTTCCAGTCCATTCCAAGTTTGACATAAAGAAAGGCACCTCACAGACATATTATAACTTATTCCATGTGTCACTTAAATTATCTCAAGGACTGTTCATTCACTTGATTTCCCTTTATTTTAAATGAAACTATAATCAAAGTTCTGTTCCACTGGTCGCATTTGCTCACACAATGTGTTTCACTTATGGTTTGTCCTCCCATGACCAGCTTCTAAAATGTTATTGTTCTCCTGCACGTCCTTCCACCTGATTTACATTCAGGTTGATGCATTGATGTAGGACTGCAAACTTGGAATGGGCTGAAAAGCACTGCTGTTACATAATACACCGTGTATTCAAAACCAATGAAGCAAGACCGATGAAATTTTCACAAAAGTTAGACAATAAAATGGGTTTTCTAAATCTGAACACTAAGTATAGATACTTGGTTTTTTAATTTAATTTTGCAGTCTATCAGAGGGACATTTTTTCTGGGACACGCTGTTTTTACAGATATCTTTAACCCATTGGAGACTAAGAGCAAGATATCTCAGGCTGGGGTCTATGGAGAATGAGTATTATGAAATCAAATTGTCTCCAATGAGCTAAAACTGACCATGTGAGCATGCACTGATAACAGAAATATGACCGCATAATCTTTTGAAGTTAAAGGTAGTAGATAGGCCTAAAGTTGAAAATTTCAATTTCTCCTTCCGATTATTTTATTTTTTTCAGATGTTAGGTCTAAGTATACATGTATATCATCTACATTATTACAAAACAACCTATAATGTGTATTTTGTTGCTTAGTAACTGAATACTCGCATTTCTTTCCTCGTCAGTGCTACTTTCCATTATTTACTACCACTCTATCACGTAGTAATTTGTAGATTTGTAGATTTTACAATTTGTGTAATGTACCTTAGTTGGTAGTCCTTGATAAATTATTTACTATTTTTTTCTATATCCCCTCCACTACTTTCTTTATGTCATGATTTTAATTCTTGTCATTGTCATTGTATCCTGTACTAAGAACACGATATCTCAGGCTGGGGTCAGCATGCACTGACATAACAGAATTATGACTGAATAATATTTTGGAGTTAAAGACAAACAAAATGTGCAATTTTGGTACATGGTTAAAAATAAAACTTTTTGCTATTATTATTATTATTTTTTTCAAATATGGGTGTAAGTATATCATCTAAATTATTACAAGACAAGCTATAATGTATATTTTGTTGCTTAGTAACTGAATACTCACAGTTCTTTTCTCATCACTACTTTCCATGATTAAATACCACTCTATCATGTAGCAATTTGTAGATTTGTAGATTTTACAATTTGTGTAATGTACTTTAGTTGGTAGTCCTTGTTAAATTAATTGCTGTTTTGTTCATATCCCCATCCATTACTTTCTTTATGTCATGATTTATAATTCTTGTCATTGTATCTTGTATGTTTAATTTATTTAATGCCTTTTTAATGAATTTGTGGAAATAAATGAAAAAAAATTATTGATGCCCTGAAAGTCATACGCTCTGAAACATGTCCATTTATTGGAAATTGATTAAAAACAGAAATGTTGGGAGGATGCCAACAATTTTGCCACAGGAAATGCACACAGTCATCTATAGTTCTCTCTAAGCAGTTAAAAATCAAATATCATCTAAATAATTTTCTGTTAGTTTGATACCGTTCTCAGATGCCTGAGGATTTATAATGGCCCTTTTATGCCACAAAACACAAAATATTACATATTTTATCAATTGAAAACAAATGTTGTTGTAATTTCTTTCATTATTTTTTTCGTAGTTATTGCCTTCCAGGTAATACAGTCGTTCAGTGATACAATACGTAACAATTTGTGCCAATCTCCTGGAAATGTATGATGGGTCTGCAAATCAGACTATCTTGTCACTCTCCACAGTCAATCAACACATTATAATACTTTGTGTCACTATGCAGAAAAGGAATAATAATATGATACCTAAAAGGGCTTATGTTGTGGTGCTGTGAACATACATGTTTATGTACTGTAATGTATATATTTTTCTGTAGAGATAGATAATAAGTTAATCACTTCCTGGTATATTCATTGATTTATCACATTGATTGATTGGAGGTGTCAGGGATATTCGTCAGACAAAGGAGATAACTGAATAGTGCTTGATTGATGTGTGTTTATGGTGCTTTTTGCAGTGTTGTGTCCCAGTCTGGCCCCGAGGCCAATTTCTGGTGGCCTGGGTCTCGGTCTCGGTCCGAGTCACCTGTACAAACATTATGGAAAGGTTGTGTTTTGCGGCAGACTTGGTCTCGGAACCTGTGGTCTTGGAAAGAGCAATGAAGAAGACTGGTCCCTATCTCGGGCTGGGATCTCTATTTTCGTGAATGGGTGTGCTGGCACACTACTCGTTACATACCCTTTTTGAGATTAGCTGTTCAAGTGCAGGCTTAGTAGAACAAGGAAATTGCGATTCCAGTGAACAGGTGTAAGGTCATAGGTCATTAGGATAGCCTGCCCTCTAGGGACGAGCTGATTCACTGGGTTTGTACAGGCTGATCTCTAAATTGTCAATCTGGATAGCTCATTGCTCGAACTAAAGGCACTGAATAGGCAATTGATGCCATTTTGTGGGTAGCCAAACTACATGTATAGCCATTTTACTTTTCTGGCTTTGTATGTGAATGTAAGGCAGGGCTGCCAACCCTCACGCATAGAGTGCGAGACTCATGCATTTTGGCCCTTTCTCATGCAAAAATTTTGTTTGATTTTTCATGCATTTCTATTGATCTTGCGCATTTTTTATGTCATTGGCCTATAGTTCCACACACATTGATTTGTTGAGATTGGCAACTCAGATGTAAAGACACTGAGAATCACCAAGTTCTGCTCGGAGAGGTTTTACAATAGCATCGTCGTGATCACCTGAGTTTTGAACCAATGTCTTCAAAAAGTACTAGGCCAGTTTTCACTAAATTTGTACAGTGTATTGCTGAAAAAGGCATTTGACAAGAATTCCAAATATGCCATAATTTGCCATAATTATTCTGATTGGGATTTTTTTTTTTAAATTGACCCTTGAGCTCTGTTAATTTTGATAAATAAAATAGTTCTATATTTTTAGTTCTATTTCATATCATTGTAAATTTCCAGTAGTCACGTTTAATTTTGGAGCAAAAATATCACTATGATTTAAACAAGTAACGCTTTGTGTACAAAACAAATGAAGGATGGCTTCTATGAAACAATACAGTGTTGCCTATTTTATAATGATTGTATGAACTTTCAAAAATTAAAAACCTTAAGTTTTCTCCATTTTTTACCTAACTTTTGCTGATGTGGTGCCATAATTTTTGTTGTTTCATTCCCCAGTAATCTATTCCTGAAAATTGAAACTTTATTAAAGACGCTTTATAACACTGTGGAAGACCCGTTTAAACAATTGCCGAACTCTGCTATCTGATATATCTGACAGTGTTTGAATGGACAAATAAACACTCTAGAACACAAAAAAGTTTGGACAGTTATGCTGTCACTAGTACAATACGTGTAGATACAAATTGGCACATTATTTATTCTCTGCCAATAGGAAATTCTGCAACACAGCAGTCTATGGGGGAAAGCTGGAATGGTCTCTCAATGATTTTCACTTTTTTGAAGCATTTAATGATCGTTTTAAATGGCAATTTTTTTTAGGGCTTTATTTTTAGACTGTATCAGAGACACAGGTAGCATGGGGAATCGTGTAGCTCAGATTTTTAAAACTGGAAACACTGTTATACAATGCCTTTAACAAAACATCTGAAATATTACAAATACAAAACATAATTAACAAAATATGAATATCATATCTTTAGTAAAACGGACAACATACATGTAATAGCACAATACTAGTTTGTGGCTCCCTTTCCATATAATGTGTGGTCTAAATACATCATGCAGAATATTGAGCAGATCTAATTTTAACGGTTTTCTCTGTTGCTTTCGGGAACAACTAGAAATAGATGAAGCCGGAAGATCACATCCCAATAAGGGTTTTCATCTTTTTTTGACAATTTCCTGTATTAATCATCTTCATTAAACCAATTCAGATTCAAAGACATGCATGTACTAGTGCACAAATCCATTCACTCTCACTCCTCTGCTAATGCTAACTCTTGATTACCTATGACCTTGCATTTTCCACATAAAGAAAGACTGGATATTTTAAAGTAATTCTGTCACTGGAATACCAAGTACAATTACCAAAAAATGTGTATTTCTGGAAAGATCACTCTAAATAGTGCTCTTGGTTAGCATTTGTCTAGATGCATTTACAGCAAATACGTTCAGGTGATTAAACTATCATCATTTTGTTTGGATAAGATTTGCGTTTGAATAGACTTATCTTTTATTCAAACTGACATGCGTTTCTTGTATATTTTAGATATTGAACACGGTATTACAAGATAAAGACAAGGTGTACAAACATGGGAATTAAATGTGTAGTGGGGTTTTTGTGTTTTTTTCCGGAACACTAGCTCATAATGTGTATTAACCCGTTGACGACTGTTGGATTTTGCTTAAACATGCATTTCCCGTAGAACTCGTAACGAGATATCTCGTGTCTAGTCCTTAACGGGTTAACATGCATACATGTAATAGCCATATTTTGAGTTTCACAAAATAGTAAGAATGATGATGTAAAAAAAGAGACACTCCCCTTTCGTACTAGAAAGCATTCGTTTTGATATAAGAAGTATGGATATAGCATATTTTATTGTATCAATATAGGTAGTATATCAAAATGATGGTTTTCGCAAAGTTTCATATGATTATCTTATCCGTACGACTTATATTTGTGTCTGAATGCTATCATATCCATATGTCGTTTAAGTTGGTGGGGCTTATTTGCAGCTCGCGCTTTGGTAGGGCACGATCGCAAACTCTAACCTAACCCTAACCCTAACACTAACCCTTCTGCACGAGGAAGAGATCGTATATTCATGACTATCCATAAAGCATTGACTGTGTGCACTAGATTTGAATACTGCCATATGATCATCTTTTAGTTTTAACGGGACGTTGTACCTGAACGGTCTCATATCAATATGTCATACATCCATACTTCATATAAATATACGATAAGTCGGTGTGTCTGAAAGTGCCAGTTGATCTTGGCTTGTTTTCCATTGTATATATATACCATGAGACCAAATATCTCTCATACTGACTCTGAACATGTATAGAATGTTTGCACTTGTACGTAGCAGCTGGGTGAAGTTATGCAGCAAAGTTATAGTGACAAGTTGGGATTTTTAAATTATCACAAGGCAGATATCACTAGGTTCATTTCCTACGGCAAAACAGTCTTGTTTGTTTGTTTGTTTGTTTTATTTATTTCATTACGGGATAAAAAACTTGCTATCAACCATTAGACTGTTTTTCAGCAAGTTCTTATCTGGTCTGGTGGCCCAAGAAAGAAAAGAGCAAGAATGGAACCTGTCGTACATTTATTCATAAGCAGAACAAATTATCCTCGGCCCAAAAATCGAAGTTGGAGGAGGA